>CM076584.1:174994399-175054208 GCA_034641835.2 Pinus albicaulis
AAAAGAAAACCCGTGTGGAGTCGCCAATTGTCAGTATGAATCTTTCGTCATAAAAGATCACTTTAGCTACGCATAACAAATAGCCCTAACATCAATTATGGCTGCAAAATACCTTTAAGATTGCTGCACAAATTCAGATCTAAGCACAAAAGATATTAAGCAGATAAAAAATAACATAGCTCCATAGATCCAATGAACAAGACAAGAAGAATGTATATGAAAGAATTTTATATTATATTAAAGAATGGGGCACCTGAGAGGAAAACAAGAAAGGTGTTTTCCAGTTCTCCTCAGTGGGATGGGTTCTTGGAAGTCCTTAGTGTTTCAGATCTAAAATTCCTCTCTTTGGTTAATGTGGAAAACCCTAACAAACATGGAACTCAATGGGAGTTCAAAATGCAAACAAATGGAAATGGTGACCAAGAGTAGATCTAGTGTGATCTAATTCAATGGAGGTGACTAATGAATGGGGAAAGCCCTCCTATTTATAACAAAATATTGGGGCGGTCTAGAACTCGGTACATGAATAAAATATTATTAATCGAATTCTAGAAGCACCCTTTAGGAATATTTTATTATATTTGTTGGAGGGAAAAGGGTTCTTGACTTGGGTCAATTCCTTTATTTATAAATAATAAATAAATAAATGTTTTATTTATCATTTTAGGGAATATAATCAAATAAATAATGGTTTATTTAATTATTTATGGATGATTTAGTCAAATTTAACTAAGAATATTATTTAAATAATGATTTAAATAACTTATTCTTAGGAAATAATTAAATAAATAAGGGTTTATTTAATTAATTTCCTTGTTTTGAGTTAAATATGACCGGGAAGTATAAATGAATAAGTTATTTTAGGTGGTGAAAGAAATTTTACTTAGGGTAAATTTGGTCTTACATGGTGTACTTGGGTTCATCTAATGATAATGAGTTAGATGACCAAAAAAATGTTGTAACACCGAGGTGTTAGCTTGGCACATGATCCGATCCACAAGGATCTATTCTTGGCCTTGATGCGCAAGTACACCTGTTCCCCTACGTAAAACTCCTTAGTCACTTTGTTACAATTTTCATAACCTTCCTTCCTATGATATGTTTCGTTTAGATTATTCTTTATTACCTGCATTTCTTGTTCCACTTCTACAAGCATGTTTGGTCAAATCAATACCTTGTTCACTAGATCACTCCAACTGAAATGAGTATTACAATTTCGCCCATACAATGTTGCAAATGGACTCATCCTCAGTGACTCCTAGTAACCATTTTTGTCAAAAAAATCAACCAAAAAAAGGTACTCCTCCCATATCCTCTGCTAATGCATCACATACATCCTCAACATGTCCTCCAAAATCTTGTTGACCCTCTTTGTCTATCCATTTGTTTGCAGATGATAATTTGTACTGAAGGCCAACTTTGTACCTAAACCTATAAACAACCCCTTCCAAAACTTGGAAGTGAACTTAGCATCCCTTTCTGAAACAATCTTCTTAGAAGCACCATGCAATCTAACCACATCTCTAATGAAGACTTGTGCTACATCACTAGCTGAATAAGTAGACTTCACTGGAATGAAGTGTGCAAAATTTCTCAACCTATCTGCCACAACCTGATGGAATAATTTTTTTTGGATGTCCTCGACAAATCTTTGATGAATTCCATGGAAATGACCTCACACTTCCACTCTGGAATTGGGATCGGTTTTAGTAATCCAACTAGATGTTTACATTTTTCTTTTATCTGGTAAAAGTCCAAACATCTAATCACAAAATCTGCCACTTCTTTCGTCATATTTGGCCAATGATAAAAATTCTTCACTGTTGTCAAAGTATTTTGATATCCTGGGTGACCTGAATATGGTTTCACATGAAACTCTCTCCAGATAGTCTTCTTGAGCTGACCACTATCTGGAATATATATCCTGTTTCTAAATCTTATCAAGCCATCTTTTGTGAGAAAATAGTCCACATCCTGATCACTTGTACCATGTTGTAATCTGTGCATAAGATTCATGTACCTATCATCCAGTTGGCATGCCTGTAAGATCTGATCCTGTAAATTTGTCCCATAATAACTCATAATTTTTATATGATTCACCTGTGTTCGCATGTTAAGATAATTTGCAACCCTATTCTCTTTACCCTTGATTTACCTAATCTCAAATTCAAACTCAATGATCATGGTCAACCATCTAGCTCACCTGGAATTTAAATTCAGATGATCAAACCAGTATCTCAATCCATTTTGATCGCTCATAAATACAAACCGCCTACCAAGAATATAGTGTCTCCACGTCTTCAATGCATGAATGATCGCTACCAAATCAAGTTCATGTGTTGGGTATTTTTTCTCATTCTCATTCATTTTATGTGATTCATAGCATACTACATTTCCCTCCTTCATAACGACACCACCAAGTCCTCTCTTGCAAGCATCTATGCATACTACAAACTCTTTTTCCGGATCTTCAAACTTGAACACTGGAGAATTTCTCAACAATTACTTTAATTGCTCAAAACTTGTTGCACATTCCTATGTCCATTCAAATTTCTTACCTTTCTTTTGCAGTGACGTAATATGATATGCAATTTGAGAGAAATTCCTAATGAACCTCCTATAATAGCCTGCTAGCCCCATAAACAATCTTACCTCATCTAAATTTATATGATCTTCCTATTCCATGATAGCCCTTATCTTTTCTGGATCCAGTGCTATAACTTTCTTGGAGACCACATGCCCCAAGTAATGTACCTTTTCCTGAAAGAAATTAAATTGTTAAGCTTAGCATAAAAATGATGCTCTCTTAGCAATCTCAACATTGTTACTAAATGCTCGACACGTTCTTCGTCATTCTTAGAATATATCAAGATGTCATCAGTGAATACAATAACAAACTTGTCTAGGTAAGGATGAAAAACACTATTCATCAAGCACATAAAAGTAGTTGGAGCATTAGTAAAACAAAATGGAGCCAAAAACAACTTGTAATTCCCATACCTGGTCCGGAAAGTTGTCTTGTATATGTCCTCTTCCTTGATGTGTACCTAATGATATCCTAATCCCAAATCAATCTTTGAGAACATTGCTTATCCCTTCAAATGATTAAACAATTCATCAATCCTTGCCAATGGATATTTGTTCTTGATGGTCACCTTGCTCAACTACTTGTAATCGATGCATAACCTAAGATTACCATCCTTCTTGTTCACAAAAAAAAATTATGCACCCCAAGGTGATACACTTGGCCTAATGTATCCCTTGTCAATCATTTCCTTCAATCGCAACTTCAGCTCTACTAAATCTGGAGTGCTCATTATGTGCGGTGCCTTTGATGCTGGTGTTGAACCTGGTACCAACTCAATAGAAAATTATACTTCCCTATGAGGTGATGACTCTGAAATATCTATTGGAAACACATCTTTAAATTATTGTAAAACCAATTACCTTCTCAATATATTTGCATCCACATCCTCCTTACCTTTATCGCTAAAAATGTGTACTACAAATAACACACACCCTTTCCTGTGACTGCGCTTTGCCTGCATAGTTGTAACCATTCTGACTTATGTTTCTTTCTTCTTACATTGTAAGACTCTTTGTTCTCCATTGTCATCCAAGCACTCAATCGCCTTGTCATAACAATCTTATTTAGTCATATGAAGATACAACCAGTCCATACCCAACAACATATTATATGATCCCAATGAAAATACATTCAAATGTGTTTATGTAGGCATACCATTTAGTTCAAAAGCACAAGCTCTTACCCAATGATGAACTCGCTTCTTTGTACCTGTAACCAACTGCACTAACCAAGATTATGCATGCATTTCTTTATTAAAACCACACTTATCCACCAAGTCGGATTTAACATAACTATAATTAGATCTAGGGTCAATAAAAATAGAAAAAACTCGATCACAAAGCTTACCTTCCATCTCAAAGATAGATGCATGATGATCTACTTGCTTGTTATCCATCACTACATAGATACGAGGAATGCTTTGCCCAACATCCCCAATAATATGTGCCTCTTGTACACTATAGTTATGAGGTATACCACCTTGATTTTGTGGAAAAACCCTCTTAAGATGTTCCTTACCACATTTCCAACACTCCAACCGTCTTGTACCATCACCTATATTATGCTTCTTTGAACCATGTCCCTATCTAGCTACGTTGAACTTCTTGTTTGGTGCAACATTCTCTTTCTCTTTTGCATTCTATGGCCTTGTTCTTTTCGGATTCCATTTACCTTTACCTTTATATTTCCCTTTCCATCCTTTATGATTCATTCTTATGTTTTGACTGCTCATTAAAATATTTCTTTAATTTCCTAATAACTTCCTCAAGTGACCGAGGCTCATCATACTCAATCTGATCTCTAAACGCTAATGGAAATCCACTAAAAAATATTTGAAATTTATCCTTTTCATCCTCAAGATACGGTACATGCCTCAATAACTCTAGGAACTTGGTCGTATACTCGTCATCTATCATTGATCCCATATTTAACTCATAGAATACCTTGGCTTATATTTAACTCATAAAAAACTTTGGCTTTTTTTTCGTAGTACCTCTCTGAAAAATATTTATTTCTAAAAAGTCTCTTGAATTCATGCCAACTCAAGTCTTTTTTCTTGATGTATCTTACCCATTTTACATATTCCCACTAGATTTCTGCTTTCCCTCTGAGGCTAAAGATAGATATTATGACCTTCATATTCTCTGTGTACTCATGTAGTTCAAATAATTTCTTTATCCCCATTAACCAAGCCTTTGCATCTTCCGTCTTCTTCAAATCTCCATAAAATTTAGGTGGCTTAGCTTTTTTGAACTCATCCAGAAAATATCCCCTATCACTCCTCATGTAAGGATGATAACGATAACAATCATAGTTATTGTCAGAACCATAACTAGAATAGTACATGTGTCCATCACATCTCCTATCCGAAGTATCCAAAATCATGTCATCTCTAACTGTGTCATTCATGTCCGACATGTGACCACCATGAGACCTACTGCCATATGCCCCATTAGTCGTATCCTCTTTCCCATGGCTGATCTGAAGTGGTTCCTTTCTCTACAATTCTGAAAAACTCTGAAGGATTATTACATTTCCAACTACTGCTTGTTTCTCTTGTCCCTGCATGATTTTGTCATTGTCTGATTTACAACTTCTTATTTCTACCTTCAAACTTCTCAATGTGTATGCTAAGTCAAAATAAATCCCACCACCATGCTTCTCATCTGATCCATAAGGATAATCTCGTGAACTTTAGTCTACCATCTTTTTATTCAGCTTGATCTATTTCGTGCAAGGCATATTATGCTAGCTAAACCAAATCATAAAGAAACCAACATACCTCAGTATAATACAGGGAGGATATCTCATTTGCAAGATCAACTAGATTAGTGCAATACATGTATAAACATAATCATAACAGCATATATATATCATCCTAACCATAGTCTAGTTATCAATGCATAACCATATCAGCCACACATCATGACCTCATGCATGACAACTACGACCATATCAATGTATGCTTAACAACATGTAACACAAACATGCATAACCAATCATACACTCATGACGACACATTCCACAACAACACCATCAACTTTCACATGGTGAAAGCATTGCAACCATGACCACCCCCATGCATATGCAACAAGCACATACACCACAAGTATAAGGAACACCAATGTAACTGACATGGATGCATGACCAACACACCACCCATCCAGTCCAAGGGGTGAACCATGCTTTGATACCACTTTGTAACACCCTCCTCCCACATTTACCCAAGCTACCCACTCCACTGGGGTAAAAATGTGACGAGAAGCTACTATGATGTGACTCAACTCCCCATGTGTAGTTAAGGAAGTGGAATCGACAAAACAAAATAAAACTAAGCTTCCACACATGATATAGAACCTCCAAGAGCCAACCAACCTTTCTAGGTGACCAACCCCTGAGACAACTTAAATTTTCATTGATCTAACACCCCACTCACTCCCTTAACAATCCATGCATGCGATCTTAGGTCTCCATTCTCTCCCAAAGCAGGGAAAATCTAGAGAATGTGGACTTTTTTAGATAGTTTTGTGCTAGTGACCCTAGATTTTGTGCCACTTTTTCAGGGCCAGGACTCAAGCCACTACCCAAAACTTCATCAAAACTTTAGGAATGATGAATAACAGTGAAAAAAAGGTAGTAATGCAAAAATCTCACCAATTACTTGACTATACCCCTCATTGCCATGACAAAAAAAATTTAAAACATGTCACAAATATGCAATCTATAGGTCTTAACAACATATCTGAGCATAGGGGTCTCATACTTATCTGAGAATCGCTAAGAAGCATTGATGCCTTATCCCATTAGCTGCATTATCATCTATTATGTCATATGTTCATTATTCATTGATTTACAAATACAAATATGAAGAAAGCCAAACAACATCATTATCATAAAACATACTCATAACCAACATATAAACAACAGATATAACAAGGATACAACAACCATAAATGCCACATATGAACCAGTACATTTTCACATAAAATACCAAGGAAAGGAACTTTTATTAATGAATGCAAAGCCAACCAGGTTTGGGACTTCCATGTACCACCTAACTATAGATTGGTTGAACCAAATATTTCTTTCAACCAATAACCCCCATGCCATATTCCAAGCATGAATGTGGGACTCCTAACTAAAATCAACCAGGTCTTCCAAATACTAAACCACCTCACCCTTATCAATAGAACCAGGCTTTACTGCAATCCCTACCGGATCACTAGGCCATAAACAAGCATGGATGCCACCAGATTTCTCCACCTATACTGTGAGGAATTTTTCATGTCTCTTAGTCTCTAGGTTTTACCGTATATCCCACCATTCATCGATCAGTATTCCTATGTGTAATTGGGACTCCACCCTCCAAGATTTACCGTATATCTTTCCAATCACCAGCCAAGGATTCCTAGGCCTGATTGAGGGCACCCACCTCTAGGATTTATTATATATCCCTTCATTCATCGGTCGAGGATTCCTAGGCCCACTGAGGTAACATAAAATCTGGCTTTACCACAACCCATGTTCTGGTTCAAGGGTCACTAGGCCAAGGATTTACCACAATCCACAGTCTGATTTAGGGATAACTATGCCATGTGTTCTTCCTTTCAGAGACCACCTCACTTAGTTTCGAATCCATCCAACAATCTAGATAAAAAAAAACATGAGAACCCCATCACATCATGGTTATCTGGAAATGGAAAGGCAATGTTGAATAACACTATCACACCTAGAAAAACCCATGCCAATGACAACAAGAGAACCAAGAACACACATGGAAAACCATGCATGCCAAAAATAGCAAGGAAATCATACATGGAAAATAATTCTTGTAAATAATCCCATTGTATTCGCTTGATCCTGCTCTTCTTTGCTTGATCTTTGCTTCCTATTTTCCTTCTTTACTTTTCTTGATCAAATGATGAAGTGCTCCAAGAAAACTTTGTGCGAGAGAGAGAGAGAATAAAGAAAGAGCTCCAAAACTGAACTGACAAAAGGTTACACTAACAAAAGGTACAATTAATCCTCATAAGCCTTTTTATTAATGAGGCCTCTAATTTCTTCATTTTACATTATTTTCCTTCATTTTCTACCTCATATGCAACATGTGACCTTTCACCTTCCTTTTCTCCTATTTTCCATTATTTTCATAAACAAAATTCCAATTAATGCCTCTTGCCTTTCCAAATCCTTTTCCATTGCCTTTTGACAATTTCCTTAGCCATAATAAACCAAATGAACACCCATACTATGATGTTTTTACCAAAATTCAACTTGGAATAAGTGTCCCATAACTGTGTTTATTATTTTACCTTTATTAACTTTTATTACATGGAATTTTCACCAAGGTTGTTACATCCATGGTGTTTTTGGAATTGACCAACACCTAGTTCCACTATGAAGTTCATGAGGATTATTTCTAATATTGGAAATATTCATTTTCTTCTTAACACTAGTCAAGATAGATAGAGATATAATTTTGATTTGTGGTATCGTGGTTGATGTAGAAATTCCTTGTATATTCAAACTGCTAATTGTAATTTACTAAAACAATAGACTTGAATCTACTCTACCAACTACGGAAACAATTAACGATCGCGAAATCACAAAGCATAAAAGAGAAAGAATTAAATCAACACATTACACAATGATATCTTGTGGAAATCCACAGCTAAAAACCCTATTATATGTATATTGTATTAGTCAGAAAACATGAGAAGATTACAATGCTTTTCTCAAGCCCGAGCAACCTCTGCACTATCTCTATATGTCTCACTGCTTCCTAGACAATCCTAGGCCAATCCTTAACCAAATTTTGGCTTTCCCGAGTCCCTATTTCCTTGAATTTTTTCCTTGTGAATTAGCCCCTATTAATTAGGGAAATTATTCATATGCAATACATCATAGGTATTCTTTTGACCACATGCACCACCTGTACAATTCGAATAATTATAAAAATGATAGTACACTTCCCTTGAACTCTAATATCAACTCGGTAACTCTCGGGTCAAACATGCATGATTTATTTATAGTTGAATCATCAGTTAACTAGGTGAACATTGAAGCTGATCTCCACTACTAGACCTCCTACTAGTTCCTCCATCAATCGAAACTAGTTTAACTTGTTTTAACTCAGTTAAACTGAATTAATTAATTACAACTCAAACTAAACTCAACCATGGATCCTATAAAGTAGGAGCCACTCTACATGACTCAAGTTATACCCTCAACTCGAATTAAATGAACAAACTAAGTCAAACTAACTTAGTTAACTCATACATTTTTTCATGTGATGCGGAATTACAATATTATTCTAATTTAATTCAAGGGAAAATTAAATTAGAATCATTCTTGGTGCCAATTTAAGCACTCCCTCTCAACAAGAAAGGTATTATCAGATACCCCAATCCTTCCTCTATAGAACTCGAATTTGCCTCTTGAAAGTGCCTTAGTCAAGATATCTGCAACATGTTCCTCTGTAGGAATGTACTCTAGCAACATGATTTGCCTCTACACACAATCTCTTAGATGGTGGTATCACATGTCGATATGCTTAGATCAATCATGAAAAACTGGATTCTCAAAGAGTTTGATACAACTCTAATTGTCACAGTAAATCATTGTAGGATCCATCTGCTGACCCAATAATACAACAAGGATATTCTTCATCTAGATAGCCTCACAAGTTTCTTGACTAATACCCATGTAATATGATTCTGTTGAACTGATTGCAACTGATATTTTTTTCCTATTGTACCAGGAAACTGTTGCTGACCCGATGTTGAAGATTCCTCCTGATGTGCTCTTCCTATATGATGGACTCCCTACCTAATTTGCATCTATGAAGCCTTGAATCTTCAATCCCTTTTTTTTTTTTTACCAAAGACCAAACTGAGTGGTGCCTATGAGGTATCTCAACACATGTTTAGTTGCCTTCCAATAGAGTTTGGTTGGCTTAACCATTGGTTGACTAAGTTGGTTAACTGCAAAACACCTATCTATTCGTGTGTTCACCAAGTACATAAGTGAACCCACAAGCTTCCTGTAAATGGTAGCCTCTACCACTTCACCTGAAGTAGCATATTCCTTCCTCCAATTCCATGTTAGAGGAGTATACATGGGTTTTTTGCTCTCCATGTGAAACTTCTGCAGTATCTTGTTGGAATAATTTCCCTAAGACACAAATAGTTCCCCATATCCTTGCAAAATTTCCAAACCAAGTAAATAATGCATGAGCCCCATATCTTTCATCTTTAATTATCTTGCCAAATCCTATTTTTCAAGATTTCATCAGCTTCCCATCACGTGTTAGAATTAAATCATCGACATATAATACTATAATCAATAATTCACCTTCAACCACAATATGATCAATATTTGCATCTCTTCACTTTTGGTGAAGCTCAACCTGGTGAAATAGTTGTTGATCTTGGTGTATCAAGCACGAAGTGCTTGTTTCAATCCATATAGAGCTCGCTTGAGTCTACACACATGCGACTCTTTGTAGAAGATATTAAATCCTTCTGGATGCTCTATGTACACATATTCCTCATTCACTCCATTGAGGAAGGTTGTCTTCACATCCATCTGATGTATCTTCCATCCCATCTATGTTGAAAGTGCTAGAATAGATCTGATTGAAGAGCACCTTATGACTGGAGCAAAGGTCTCCTCCTAAGAGAACTAGTTGGCCACCAGTTTTTCCTTGTGTTTCTTGACATTCCCATATGTTGCTTTATTCACCTTGTAGATCCACCTGGAACCTACCACTGACTTTTCCTCTGGCCTTGGGAAGACTTCCAAATCATTGTCCTTGATAATGGAATCATGTTCCTTTACCATGGCATCAACCCATACTAGTTGTTGCACTGCTTCCTCGAATGAGGATTGTTCAGTCTCTACAATCTCTCTCATCAAAGCCATGTAGCAAGTGTACTAATTTGGTGACCTCCTCTACTTGTGCTATGATGTGGGTTCTCCCACATACTCTATGGCATCATGCATCAATCTGTCAACCTCTCTAGTGCACTTCCTTCCATATCTAGATGTATCTACATGAGTGGGTGTTTCCACTCTCTGCTCCTCTATTTATGGTTGCTCCAAAACATCCTGAGGTTCTCTCTTTGGAGCTAAAGCTCCTCATTTGCGTGCAACTGAAGCTCTCTCTTAAGGGAACATCTCATGGCCTTCTCTTCGTTGAAATTCACATCTCTATGAAAAAATATCATCATGTGAGATGGAAAGTGCACCCGATAGTTGTGAGGTGTATCATTGTAGCCCACAAATATGCCCAACTTTGTTGTTGGTTCTATATTTTTCCTTGCATCCTTGGTAACATGACAGTAAACTGATGAACCAAAAATCTTAAAGTGTGCCACATCTGGTTTCTTACCTGAAAAAGAATCTTCTAGTGTACTAATCCTGAGAATTCGATGAGGGATCATGTTCTGCACATATACCATTGTGTTGCATGCTTCAGCCCACAAGTGCAACGGTGGGCCCTAATTATGAAACATCGCCCCTATAGCTCCCACAATAATTATGTTCTCTCTTTCCACAACCTCATTTTGTTGTGGATTATGGGGTGTTATTAACTCTCGTTGAATGCCTTCTAATGCACATCAATTCTTGAACTCATTCAACACATTCTCCATCATTATCACTCGTGAGATCTTCACTTTCCTTCATGTGTTTTCCTCAACAAATGATTTAAATTCACATAATTTTGAGAATTTCTAGTCTTTTTTCTACATGAATAATATCCAACACTTACATGAGAAATCATCAACGAATATCACATAATACATGTGCTTGGTCGTGGAGGTTGTCGAGAACAGTCCACACACATATGAGTGAACTCTTTCAAGGATCTCTTGTGCTCAAATATCCTTATCATGAAAGGTGGATTTGGTGTACTTCCCTAATATACACCCTTTGCATGTATCACTTTACTCCAGTGCACCCTTGGGAAGTCCTGTAGAAATCTGTTGCAGTATCTTCAAAGCTCCAGAGTGAAAATGGTCAAGTCGCCTATGCCATAATTCACCAATGTCTAGGCTCTAAACCTTCTCTGCTTTAGTGATTAAGGAAGCATAGTCTTCTACATCCAATTTTTAGAGGTTCTTTACCTAAACCCTGATCCACTTCACTTGTCCCAGGGCTATGTGATGAAGGAAATCCTTTCCTTTGCTAAATATCACATCGTAGCCACGGTCTTCCAACATAAAAACTGAAACCAAATTCTTCTTTAGACCCAAAAAATACATGACATATTTTCATGTGAGAGGAGAACCAAACTCCCTCTGAAAATTAATAGTATCGATATCGGTCGTGTTATACCTTCCATCAAATCCCATCTCGATGTGCATCTAGAGGTCCTTCTCCTCCAAGTCGTTGAAGAATTATTTGTTGTCATTCATATGGAATGAGGCTCCACTATCCAAGTACCACACACTGTCGATCATCGATATCACCATGCATGAAATGAGGGTGAAATCCAACTCAAATTATCAAGCAAGATCTTCACCCATTGCTCCTCTTGATGGATTCTTGTCTACCTTCTTTTGTAACACTTAGTGTCATAGTGTCCCAGCTCATGATAGTGAAAACATTTAATATTCGACAATTCCTTCTTCTTGCCTCCCTGACTGGAATCTCCTTTGAATTGGGACTTATCCCTTTCCATTTCTTTGCCTTTCCAGCCAAGGCACATTTCTCCTCATCATCATGCTTGGATGAGATTTCATCGCTGGTGTTCTACCTTATCTTTTCTTGCACCAAGTTGGACCACAAACACTCCCACTATGTAGCTTCTCCCTCCCATTTATTGAATCCTGGTATATATTCCAACTCTTGGGAAGGCCTAGAAGTGCTAGGTTGACCAGGTAATCTTCAAAAACTTTAATACCAACAATCCCAATCTTATCCTGACATTGGGTGAACTTGGTCAAGTATTATGGTATTGTGTTTCCCTTCTCCAACTTGATTTTCCTGAGCTTGTCCTTCAGTTCCAACTTCATATGGTTATTGATGTTCTGAAAAAAATCTGTAAATAAATTTCACATTGCATATGGATTCTCCTTGCCGTGGAGGTTCAAGACAATATGATCTCGAACTCCTTCTAGTAATATCCTTCTTTCCTTTTCTACGCTCTTCTTTCAATTTTCTAGATCCTGGATATCAGCTGCTGCTAGTTTCGGGATGTCCTTGTCAATAAAATCCTTCAATCCATTATCTTCCATGATTTCTTCCATCTAATCCTTCCAGGAAATATAATGTGAGCTGCCCTCAAGGGCATACTCAAGCCTCATACCATAGAACGTCATCTTGACCGTGCTGTTGGCTCTAGAGAATAGATATGCAAAACTCGTTCTTCCTGCAATGAAAAACTCATATTCTTCTCTTTCATTGTGATTCAACTCTAATACCATGTATAAATTCCTTGTAGATTCAAACTGCTAATCTAATTTATTAAAACAATAAACTTGAATCTACTCTACCAGCAGAAACAATTAATGATGTGAAATCATGAAGCATACAAGAGAAAGAATTCAATCAACACATTACACAATGATTTATTGGGGAAAGCCACATCTACAAACCTCGCTATACTTATATTTCATCTATCATAAAATATGAGAAGATTACAATGTTTTTCTCAAGCTTAAGAAACCTCTGCACTATCTCTATCTGTCTCATTGCTTCCTAGACAATCCTAGGCCAATACTTAACCAAATTTTGGCTTGCCCGAGTCCCTATTTACTTTCGTTGTTTCCTTTGGAATTATCCCCTATAAATTAGGGAAATTCCTCATCCAAAAATAAGCAATACATCATAGGCCTTCTTCTGACTGCATGCACCACCTATACAATTTGGATAATTATACAATTGATATTACACTTCCCTTGAACTCCAATCTCAACTGGGTAACTCTTAGATCACATATGCATGAGTTATTTATGCTTGAATCCTCAGTTAATTGGGTGAACATTGAATTTTCTCTCCACTACTAGACCTCATACTAAATCCTCCATCAGTTGGAAATGATTTAACTAACTTTAACTTAGTTAAACTGAATTATTTAATTACAACTCAAAATAAACTCAACCAGGGCTCCTATAAAGTAGGAGACACTCTACATGACTCAAGTTATACCCTCAACTCAATTTAAATGAACCAACTAAGTCAAATTAACTTAGTTAACTTATACAAGTTGTCATGTGATGTGGAATTACAATTTTCTTCTAATTTAATTCAACGGAAAATTAAATTAGAATCTTTCTTGGTCCCATTTTCAACAAATGATCACCTTCTTATAATATTGCAGTTTCCTTTTTTTACGTGTAACTCTTTATTTCGCCAAAAATTCTTCTTAAATTTGGAAGTAATAATATTTTTAATATTATATGAATTCTACAATATGATATCCTCCTTCATTCCCAAATGGTCCAACCAATATTAGGTATCCTTCTGCCACCCTTATGCCAAGATAAGGCTTCAGCAGGTGGGGGTTTCAGCTAGAGTTAGAATAAATTTCAAGAAAATTCATGATGTCCATGTCATATAACTTCTTCTTATACATAATATACCTTGTCATAGTCATGCTTTAAATTTGGGTGTTACTCACGAAAATGGGTAACCCCGTAGGAGAAAAAAAATCCTCCTATTTTGAATGGCTTGAAACCCTACACATTTTCTTATTAATGATTATATGCTAGTTCCTCCACCATATGAACCAATCATACACATCTCACCATCATTCATTCCTCTTGGATTAAGGTGGGCCACCACTCGATAAGTACTTTGATCATTTTTCCATTCGATTGATTTTACTTAATGTTTTAGGAATGTATTATGGATAAAGAGGTGATTTGGATGATTGATTGATTTTGACTATTAAACTTGTTCTCTCACCTTACCAAAGGGGTTAATCTTTAGCCTTATTCTAGTGGGACCTCCCCTAAGGCCTTATGGTTATAGGAGTGGCACTACTTGGAAGACATGGATTGAAATAGTGTGTTCATTCTCCTTTACCATAATTAACATTTTTCATGACACGTTATCATCTCCATCCTTCAGGTTGAATATCATTAGTTCATTATGATTTTGAACTCTCTTATCCACATCCTTGAGTAGGGACAAAAAACATTTCCGTGGATGTTAATGTAGATAAAAGAACGAAAAATCATAAGATAAACACAAACATATAAAAGAAAAGTCAAAAATGAAAAATATGGTTGGGACATAAGATAGTGTAGAGGGAAAATCCTAGCATGAAATCTACCCTCCTCATTAGCCATCGCCCAATTCTTGAAAACTTGATGCTCCATCACATCAAAAGGAACCTTTTTATGTGCCAACCTTTATGAGTGATAAACTACCTCATCTTCAGGGGTAAATTAAATTATATATCATAAAGAGCATTCTTTGATCCTTGAGCTATGCACCCAAATAAAAAACATTATCAAAAGAGAGTAAAAGGCACAACATAGGGGTGGAAAACGTAGGTTGGGTAGGGTAAATCAGGAATCCATGATTTATCCCTCCATTACATATAAACATTCAATATGTGGACTCCCATTAGTTGTCCCCTGACTATCGCACTAAGCCATGAAGCCTTTCCCTTACATTTTCACTTATTTACAGTAGCACCTATTGATTGAAGGGTTTTTCTTAGAAATACCACTTCCCCTTGGGTCATGGAAGCACCGAATAGGGTTGTCCACTTATCCACCCCTAAAAAGGTAGGTAACATCTTTACAAGTCTTAGTCTAGTAAGATATTTAAATGTAATCTTGGTTT
This sequence comes from Pinus albicaulis, assembly GCA_034641835.2. Classification (NCBI taxonomy): domain Eukaryota; kingdom Viridiplantae; phylum Streptophyta; class Pinopsida; order Pinales; family Pinaceae; genus Pinus; species Pinus albicaulis. Next base: position 175,009,788 of record CM076584.1, read on the forward strand.
GAAGTATTAATATGCCCTTAGAATTTAAGTATGGTCCAATTAGATGCATTTTTTATATTAGTCTCTAATGAATGGTTGATTTTTGTAACAGCCTGGTGAAAATTCCGTGTAATAAAAGTTAATAAAGAAAAAATAATAACCACGGTTATGGGACACTTATTCCAAGTTGAATGTTGGGAAAAAAACATCCTAGTGTGGGTGTTCATTTGATTTATTATGGCTAAGAAAATTGGAAAAGGCAATGGCAAAGGCAAAATCGCATTTTTGGAAATTTATTTATGAAAATAATGGAAATTAGGAGAAAAGGAAGGTGAAAGGTCACAGGTTGCATGTGAGGAGGAAAGTGAAGAAAAATAATGAAAAATGAAGAAAATATAGGCCTAATTGAAAAAAAGGCTTTTGAGGATCAATTAGTACCTTTTCTAAGTTCATATTTGGAGCTCTCTCTCTATTCTCTCTCTCACACTCTTGGACACTTAGAATTTTCTTAGAGCATTTCAAAATTGGATCAAGAAAGGCAACAAAGGAAAAGATGAAGCAAAGATCGGATCAAGTGGCTACAGTGTGTTTACTTGCAGGTATCGAATTGCATGTGTTATTTCCTTGCTATATTTTGCATGCATGGTTATTTATGTGTGTTCTTGGTTCTCTTATTTTCATTGGCATGGGTTTTTCCAGGTGTGAAAATGTTCATCAACCTTGCCTTTCCATTTCTAGATAGCCATGATGTGATGGGGTTCTCATGTTTTGGTTGAGTTGGATTATCATATGGATTTGAAACTGATCGAAGTGGAACTATAAAGGAAAGAACATGTGGCCTAGTGATCCCTGAATCGGATTGTGGATTGTGGTAAAGCCACTGTCATAGTAACCCATGAATCGTACTGTGGGTTGTGGTAAATATAGGTATTATGTGCCTCGATGGGCCTAGGAATCCTCTACCGGTGAATGGCGGGATATACAGTAAATCCTAGAGGTAGTTTCCCTTGATCAGGCCTAGGAATCCTTGCTAGTGAATGGCGAGATATACGATAAAGCCTGGACAATGGTGTCTCGGTTATGGCGTGGTGATCCCTAGATCAGACTTTGGATTGAGATAAATCCTAAAGACTGGGAGACAGGAAAATTCCTCACAGTGTAGGTGGATAAATATGGTGGCATCCATGCTTGTTTATGGCCTGGTGATCTAGTGACGATTGCGGTAAAGCTTGTTTCTATTGATGAGGGTGAGGTGGTTTAGCCTCGGGAAGCCATGGTTGATTCTTCTGGTTTGAGTCCCACATTCATGCTTGGAATATGGCACAGGGGTGATTCGCTGAAGAGAGATTTGGCTCAGCTATGGTCGGGTGGAACGTGGTAGTCCCATACCCGATTGGATTTTGCATTCATTAATAAGAATTCCTTTCCTTGGTATTTTATGTGTAAATGTATTGGATTCTAATGTAGCATTTATGGATGTTGTATCCTCATTATTTATGTGGTTTATATGTTGGTTATGAATGTGTTTTATGAAAGTGAAAATGTATGGTTCTCATCATGTTTTTATTTGTAAATGAATGAGAAATGAATATATGACCTAAAATATGATAATGCAGCTAATGATATAAGGAAACAATGCTCCTTAGCAATTCAGTATGAGACCCCTATGCTCAAATATGTTGTTTAAACCTGTAGAATTCGTATTTGTGACATGTTTGACGAAATTCATGTCATGGCTAGTACGGGTCCAATCTATTTTTTGTTCAATAATCTGAATTGATATCATTCCATTTTTGTCAATTCCATGAAGTTCTAGGCAGTGATTGAGTCCTAACCCTCAAATTTAGCCTCAAATCCCGCAGTCGTTGGCATAGAACTAGAATAAAAATGTTGCATTTGCACTCATGTAGGCTCATGGGAGCGACTGGGAGCCACAGTCACTTGGAGGTCTTAGCAAGGGAGTGACTGGGGCTCTAGGTCCTTTATTTGTTGATTTTCCTCAAGGGTTGGTCACTTGGAAAGGTGGGGTAGCTCCTGGAGGTCCTGTTGGTTGTGTGAATGATCAGTTTGGTTGTTTTTTCTTTGTTCTACTTCCTTAAGGTGACCTAGGAGGTTAAATCAGATCATAGTAGCCTCTCGTCACATGTTTACCCCAACAGACTGGTTAACTTGGGTAAATGAGGTAGGAGGGTGTTACAATTTCACTTGAATTTGATTTGGTTTTTCCAGGTGGTGTAAATCAATAGAGGTTTTGAGGTCACCCTAATCTACATGATGCTTAGACCATACATTACATTCCATAGAGCATGAGGACTTGGAAAATGAAGTGTTTCCCACTTCAAGTAGAGCATTGGGCCTTTTTATGGCTTTAGCAATTGATATACATGCCATAACACTGCCAGAAGATATAGCATTGAGCTTCTCTTGCTTAGAGTGGATGATTATTGATCATGTACCGGTGGACCCATCATTCCCCTAGGCTAGCCCTGCCACTAATTGATTGGCATGCCATGATCTAGGGCCTAGATGAGGATGGTCATCCTTAGTATGACTTAGGAGGGATTATTTCTCTTAACAAAGCCCTAACATTAGAGATAGAAGGCACCACGTTCCATATTTAACACCCATGGAGATGATGTGTGGCACCCACAACTAAATTTTGAAACCTTGCAATTGCTTTGATGCTTGATTTTGTTATTTTCCTCAAATGGAGGATGATCATGATGTTTGGAGACATTTTTAGCATTTTCTTTGCCTTGATGGAGCATTTGGATCCCTTAAAGGGCATTCCATCATCACTCTTTTAGGCTTACTATTAGAGAGCATTTTTCTAGTGAATTTCTCCCCTCATAAAGTGGTAGCTAGGGTGAGAAATTGAAAATCTAGGGATTTCCCCCTTACTTCCTTCAAGGGTTTGATATTTCCATGGTCAAACTCCATAAGACTCCATCACACAAGTAGATAGAAGGCGTTGGAATCCATATTGGTGATTAAAAAATTTAAAACTTTTATCATTTTCCCTCCTTCCTAAACTTTTATATGTTCAAGGAAAGATGTCAAGGTTATGGTTTGAAGTTGAATTCAACTAGGGCATGAGTGTTGAGATGATTTGATGTGATTTCACCTCGCTTGGCCTTAAAACATCAAAATATAACAAATTGCATGGTTGAAAGTGCTTCTCAGGTCTGGCATCATCAACCCAAGGTAATTCGCAGACTTGTAAAACCCTAATTTGCCATTTATTCTTCAACTTAGTGTCATTTGAAGGTTTTTCATTCCATTTGTTGATTATATCTTGCAAACAAACATTTTTTGTTTAATTGTATGCTTTGATAAGCCATTATTGATTTACATATTGAAAAATTAGGCTACAAGCCTTGTCTCATAGGCTTCTTAATAGGTATAGCATTCCTTATTTCAAATAATTGTGCCTTATTCCTAGTGTGAAGTACTTTGATCTAGCCTCCTAAAGTATTACCTTAATCCTATCAAACTATAATATACTTAGGTGACCTATTCTAGGAAGCCTCCCATGTGGAAAAATTCCACTAAAGAGAAGGAGGTGAAGCATTGAGGTGACAGTGGAATCCACCTCATTGTTGTGTCTTAGTCTGGATTTTTTCTTGTGAGGCCTCTCACAAGATCTGCTAGATTTTGAGGAAACGGTTTTTGCACCATTGTCAAAGAGTATTTAATTCAACGTCCTCATTATTGGAATATTGAGCTTCACTTTTATTTGAAGAGAATATTTGAGATGATGAAATAGCTCCTCTTCTAGTGACTCCAAAAAGAAATCCACTTAAATTCCTTAGTATTTCTTATGATGATACCATAGTTCCAAGAAAGAATAAGACTACTCACAAAAAAATTAACACGGCCACATCTCTTGTGCTTAAAAATACCTCTATGGTTAGAATCTTACTCATGGATAACACCACCCTTAACACCATAAAAAGGCCTTGGTTAATTGCAGCATTCAAGCCATCATATGTGATTAAATTTCGTGATTCTCCCCATTCACTACTTCAAAATTCTAAGAAATGATTGATTCGGCACATAAATATTAATTAATGCAGCCATATAAATTAAATGGTTGATAAATGTTGATTACAAATTAGTTTTGTTACAATACCATGGGTTATCAACACAACATACCCAAAAAATCACAAGTCACTTCATATGACACTTGTTCATAAGACATTTTTTAAATCTCTACCATCCACTTAACAATTATTGATAATTAAATCTCTACATCCACCTAATAATTATTAATAATTAAATTAAAATTCTAGAACCCCTATTCCAAAATAAATACCTTATCAACTTAATTATTTAAGATGGTTTTTTTTTTTGTTTAAAATACAAAGTAATATATATATAATGTCACAATGGTACATAAGATGAATTGTTAAATCAAAATATAAAATAATTCAATATAATATTCTTAAAAATCAATATAGATTTATCTTTTAACTTTAAATTTGCCAAATGTAGAGAAGAATCAATGGTGCATGTTAAGGCATGGTCTAGTGGCCAGATGCACTGTTATTGTTGTTAAAGGGGTCATGAGTTCGAGCCTTGTCTAAACCAAGTACCATTCTTGTTCTTTCCTTGGAATTAAGATGAATATATATTGATTTAATTAGTTTTTTAAATATTATTTCTCTTTCACTTACATAATTAAAAAAATAAATAAATAAATAAATAATATTGCTTTTTTTGTTTTTTAATATAAAATTAATAACAATATCCTAACACTCATGAATTCAGCTTCAACCTAGTTGGCAAAAAAAGGAGGCCAAAACTAATAAAGGACAATTTCACACGATGATACAACTTATTACTACAATTCACAACTTATTAACTCGATGCAAAATATGTCATTCAACTTGTAACCAACATGATCATTAACTGATAATTCAAATTACATGTAAACATAAATCTCTAAGTTGAAAGAGAAAGCACATCAATTTGTGCGGCACAAGGAATCCGATTACAGAGTGTTTCAGAAACAGGGCCTTCAAAATTTATACATATTATGGGTATATACTAATTTTTTACTTTTGCCTGGTGGGTAACCAGACAATCTGCACAAAATCATGGTTGTTTTGTTTTTAAGCTTTCATGTTTCCTTAAGCCTGTTGTTTATTGTTAATCTCCTCCACATTGTTCTGTTGGAGAGGCTTTCGGAACAACAGGATCCTACGCTCTGGAGGATAAATTGCATAGTGTACCCATCCACATGACTGTCGAACTCCCATTGCTCTCCATTCATTCTAGACATAAAACAATAATTAATTTTAGATTTAAGATTTTTGTGATTCATAAAATAAATAAATATCTTTCAGATTAATTATATCATTAAGATTTGATAAACATTTACCAAATCTCACAAATATCTACTTTCATTCACAAGGTTACCTCTTCCAGAAGTTTGACTAGCGGAAATTTGTTTATGATAACGCGAGGAAGACGAACATGCCTGTTTACAAAGAAAAAGAGCAATTACATACTAATTTTACTTGATTTTTTTTTTTTTTTTTTAGCAATTGTAAATTTTGAAAATAATTTAAAATTCAGTGAACAGAACAAGTTCATCATATTCCAAAATTTACAACTGACAAAATAATTTATATTATGTAGTTGAGAATTTCTGGAATCCTGTGTAGAATTATTAAAGAGCTTGAAATTTTTGGTAAACACTTCACCCATCTTCAAGAAAATTAAGCTTCCTCCTGAAAATAAAATGAAATATTTACTAAAAACATTAAACTCTTCAATCATTCTACACAAAATTCCAAAACTTCTCAACTACATTAATAAACATTCACATCTTAATTAACGCCAAAGGCGTTCTATTGTGAGTGTTTAGCTCACGACACTGTAGAGATTCATGGTAAAACAACAAAACTCACGAATACTCTACAGTATCAGCCACCTATCTCCGTTGACTTCGGCGTTTTCTTTTGCATATCGATTTGCAAAATGCTAGTTTTTATTATACCTATATTTTTATTATATACCTATAGACATATTTATCATCGTAATAATTTCCTGAATAATGAATCTTTTCAATAGCTTGTTTCCAATCAATTTGATTTTCATTCTCGGTGTCGCTATCATTGGCTCGGCAGGGCCTATCATTGTCTCGGCAGGGCCGTCGGAACAGCATGACACCTCCATCCCGATTAGCATAGTGCACCCATCTAGACGACTGTTCAATTCCCATTGATCTCCACTCATTCTGCACATACATTAAACCGTGTATAATGATTATTTTTATTTTTTATATGCATTGGTATAGACTTATATACATTATTTTTATATGCATTTGTAGGGATTTAACATGAGTTTAAAAGGATTAAATTTGTTGAGCAGGTAAATTTCTTGAACTTGCAAAATATAATATATATTTTTTTATTATTTAAATTATATTTTTGAATGTTATTAATTTGATAAATAGATTAACAAAGTTACACATTTTTTATATTGCGGCTCTAAAATAAGTCTCCCAACTTAATAATAAACAAATAAAATTGTATTTGGATTACTAGCTTAATTAATTAAATACTCTTCTATCTATTAAATTCTAAAATATTTTCTAAATCTATAATCAAATTAAGTTCAATATTCAAATTCTAATAAAGAAATTATCTATTTTAATCGAAGTTACTTACTTCTTGCAGCATTCTCACTAGCGGGAAATTTTGAAGAATAGCCTTCGGAAGCTTAACATACCTGTGTTTTGGAAAATAGTAGAGGAGAGCAGTTTCATTACATTAGACTTCTGCTTATATCTCATATGCATCTACAAAATAATGATTCTTGATTTTTACCTGTACTCGTAAGTATCGGCGTAGAATGTTTGTGAATATTTAATACCTTTAATGGTTTGTTTCCATTCAACATTCTCCATTTTTATTACCAGAAATGGATGGATGGACAGAACAGAAGGAAAAAAATGATGTATGGGCTCGTGGGGGAAGCTGGAGGAAGGTGAACGAGGAAAATGCTACTAGAATGGTGAACTATGGAAGGACAAATGATATTTATTGCATCGAAGGAGAATGGTGAACTATGGGGGAGGCGAAACGATGGAAAGAAATGTTAAAATATTGGGAAGCGAAACGATGGTTTGGTTGAAATATTTACAATGAAGCGTTGATATCCGTAGTGGAAGGGGATTCAATTATTTTTGAAGTTTGAGTCTTAATTAGAGAGTAGATTTGGGAAATATTTTGTTTTTATAAAAATGTAAGGATTGTTTATTTGATATGGTTTTTGTTTATGGATTTTTAAATATTTATAAAATTTGTAATGGAGATAAATAAAATGTATCTAATACATTTATATTAATAAATATAGATCTTATTTTTCACTTAACATATTTATTTTAATAAATATAATTGATATAAGTATATTGATTTTATTTTCCACCTTTTAAGAATATATCATCTATTTTTTAAAGATATTCACCTACATTGTATTAGTAATATTCATTTTATATAAACAATGCAACCATGAAAGAAAATGTGAACTTCTTATAAAATTCATTATGCCACAATTAAGTTATTAATTTTACATAAAACAATGCAACTACCAAAAAAAATGTGAAATTCATTATAGAACTCATTATGTCACAATTGTGTTATTAGTATTCATTGTACATAAGCAATGCAACTATCAAAGAAATGTGAAATCCATATGCCATAATATATAGAATCATAGTTATTAAAGGTTTAATTAGTTGAATTTTTTTGGAAAATTAGTTGATACAACTAGATTCTATTAGCTTCATTAAGCCTAGGCCTAGTCTATATTAAAATTAGGGTATATGAATTTTGATTTTTTTATTGATTTTTTTTGGAAAATTAGTCGATACAACTAGATTATATTAGCTTCATTAAGCAGAGGCCTAGTCTATTTTAAAATTAGGGTGTATGAATTTTGATTTTTTTATTAAAATTTCTTGGAAAATTAGTTGATAGAACTAAATTCTATTAGTTTCATTAAGCCGAGGCCTAGTCTATATTTTTCAACATGAAAAACACCTGGTATATATTATGTACCAACACAAGAGTTCAAAAATGTTCCATATTGTTTCTGAAATTTATACATACTTCAAAGTCAAAAAACAGAGCTTCTTCTAATTTTCCCATTACAATTGCATTTTCTCATATATATATCACAAATTGAAACCCATCATGTGGTCATCCTCTGTTGTTCCATTGCTCGTCCGTTGTTTATGTTGCACTTCAATCAACCTGTGTCTTTCCATAAACTATGCCTTCACCCTCCTCTGACTTGGACAGGCAACTACCATGGTGATCCTCCCCTGTACATAGTGCATAATCTAAATACATAAACTTCTAGCCAGAAAAAGCCTTCACATATGTGGTTGTTGTACCAGTCCTCCCTGTAATGTAATCAGAGACTATAAGTCTAAAACCCTTTTCATTTTCCAACACATATTCAGTATAATCTTATCGTTCCTCTAGCCCCTATCCCTTCTGCTTCAAAAATTTCATATTGGATTTCCCCAAAGGTTCCATCACGACCCTTTTTGGATAACCTATCTACAATCGAGTTCTTATCTCTATAAATATGTGTGAACATAATGCTGGAGAAAGTGTTAGCCAATTCTAAGATGTGTTCTATCCATGATGTTAAATGTAAGGGTGTGATTTGGTTCCTATGATTGAGATATTCAATTAGTACTTTTGAATCTCCAAAGATCCAAATGGTGTCAATGTATAAGTGTTTGGTAAACCAAAGTAGGCCCCAAAGTGCCATCGTATCACCCTGGTATTCGAGCCAAGTCCACCATACCAGTGTAGCTTATAATGACATGATGGGGATATCATAAGCCAAGCACCACAGCCATATCGTCCATTATGTGCTACCCCATCAAAGAAACCCGCAGGAAAATTTATCTCATGTGGTCACATCCTGATCAATAAATCTTTGGATGGTTTTTGTTTTATTTGTATGCCTTCTCAGCTTTTAATAATATGAGATGAAATCCATGTTGGAGTAATGATCTTATCATCAAAGATTTTCTTATTCCTTCTCTTCCATATATACCAGTGATATATTAAGGGTATGATAATAAAACTTTTACCTTTTTCCAACCACCATTTGGTACAATCTTCAAATATCTGACAATCTGAATCCTGGAAATTGAAATGCCTTCATAATATAGTTCTGATCTCAATTGCAAAAACACTGTTGTAGAAAATATGCTTGTTATCCTCGTCATTATTCATGCAAAGACTGCAGATTCCTGGGCCAATCTTGCCTCTTTTCATAAGATTCATCCAAGTTAAGTTTTTCTCCTTCCACACACACCACATGAAAATTATTATTTTAATTTGTGTCTTTACCTTTCAAAAAACAGTAAACCAACACTTACCCTTTCGACCAAGAATAAAGTCCATGTTGGCCACATATGTTTCTTTTATAACTATATTTCCTTTTTGTAAACTTCCTCCCCAGATAATATTTTCTCCTTTAGGTTTCATGCTCCATCTCATACCTCTTACTGCTTCCAAATAAATATCCCACTCATTGACCACTTGACCCTGTAACCCCATGGTTTCAGCGTCATGCCATCGCAGGATGTTGTCTTGCCAATAATTGATTATCTATGAAAAATAAAAGATCCATCTCCCATGAATACGTTGTATAACTTGATCCCTAAGGAAAATGTCCATCGGAAATCCTCTAATGTTCCTCTCGCCAATCAATATTCTCTATCCATTCCCAAAATTCCAATTTAGATGTTTTGGAAAACAGCCCATATTTTGTTAAAGCTCCTCCAAATAAGTGAACCTCTGTCAGCATTCTGCCAACCCAAAAAGAAAGCATCGTCAAGTATCATAGATTTTAAATATTTAAATCGCATAATATATCTCCGTGTCCCATCATGGTATAAGCTTCTCCATAAGGACTTCATCAGCAGGGATTTCCCAAATATGTCAATGTTTAATATGCCCTAGCCCTAGCGGTCCTTTGGAATGGATAGGAGATCCCAGCGGGCAAGGTGATACTTCTTTTCACCCTTCATACCATCCCATAAGAAGTTGGTCACCAATGTTTTGATCCTATCGATGATGGAGGTCAGAATCAGAATTAGATGAGCCCAGAATACTATGATCTGTTGTAAAATTTCCTTAATGAGAATCAGCTTCCCGCCTTTTGATAAACATTTATGTGACCACCCTCGAATCCTTTTTTGGAATTTTTCTATGATCCATTGCCAATCTGATGTTCTATACTGTGTTGGCTTTAAATGGAAGCCCAAATAAGTCATCCCCTCAGATAGTGGTTTCCTCTGGAAATTGAAAATATCACAAATTTTCGCAATAGCGGTAGGATCTCCCTTTGAGAAATATATGCATGATTCTATTTCATTGGAAATCATCCACGATGCATTGCAGAAATGTTGGAATTTTTGAAAGAGAGTGTCCCAGCAATCTCTTATCAACAAACCACATAATACAGCGTCATCCACGAAAATGCTGTGTGTGACATATCGATTGTGTGTGAGTTTAATACCTTTAAAATTACCCAAATATTTGGCTTCATATATCTTTCTGCTAAGTGCATCCATGACCAGTAGAAAGAGTAAAGGTGACAATGCACAACCCTGTCGCAATCCCCTCCTAGGCTTGAAGAAACGAGAGGTCGAATCATTAATAATAATGGTCATCGCTGAATTGTAGACATAGCCCATGATCCACTCAACCACATCCCTATGCATCCCGATCTTATGTAGAATCATCCTTAAATAAGCCCAGTCGATGCGGTCATATGCTTTACTTAAATCCACTCTCATAATGATTGCCTCTGTCTTCTTACTATGTATCAAGTGCATCACCTCCTGAACAATCCCCACCGCATCATGAATAAGCCTATTATTTAGAAATCCATATTGTTCTTTTGTTATGTGTACAGCTAATACACCTTTGATGCGCTCTGCAATCAGCGTTGTTGATATTATATAGATTGTGTTGCATAGTGAAATCGGTCAAAAATCTTCGAAGGTCAAAACTCCCTTATGAGTGTGAGGAAGGTGGAGTTGATAGACCCAAGTATCTGCCTCTTCTTTCTGATCTCCTCTACCATATCCATCAGATCCCGGAGAAACAAATCAGAGAAATGTAAGAAGAAGTCTAGGGTCCAGCTGTCCTGCCCAGGGCTCTTATCTGATTGAAACATCTTTAGGATACCCTCTACCTCCTCCATAGTAGATTCCTTGTTTAAAATACCATTATCCTTAGTATTGAACATAACAGGATATTCCTGCACAGCCCATATTTGATCTTCAATATATGATCCTTCCCTCTCCTTAAAGAACTTCTCAAAGTATTTGACTGCCTCCTGTTGGATTTTTTCTGTTGTATTAAACTCATTGCCTTCATGTGATATTTTTCATATGGAATTCTGTAGCTTTCTCACATTTTCATATATATGAAAATACTTTGTGTTTTGATCACCTTCTTTGAGACATATGGCTCTACACTTTAGTCTCCAGGTCTTCTCCTGGAAGAGTAGGATCTCCTTTTTTTCAGACTCCAATTTTTTAATCCGTTCCCAAGCTTCAATTATCTGAAAATCACAGTCAATATGTCTGAGTAATACCCCCAATCTGATCCTCGATCAATTCCAATCTAAAATTCATTTTTCTCTTTTTTGTACATTCCCATGTTTTAGCTTTATGTTTTAAGAACCATAGCTTATCCTAAAGGAATTCCATCGGCGATGACCCATTCTCCCTCGTATGAACCTTTAAAAAACCCCAAACCAAATTATTAAACTCTTCATCTTCTAACCATGCCCTATTGAATTTGAAAGGGTAACTCCCTCCCTTATTTTCAAAATTCCATTCCACCACAAGAGGCATGTGATCAGAAATCAAGATGTCAGCCACCCGCATCGAGATACCTCTTGTTATAGTGTAACCCCCTCTGCGGACAAAGGCGATCCCTACTAGCCCAGATCGGGTCTAGCAACAATCAAACACGCTACAATGCAGGTTCCTAATTGTAAATAAATCGACTTGCGAGGAAGGCTTACCTGGAATCCAACGCTGTCATTTGTAGAAGAGGTGGTGCTCCTGTTCCTTTTCCCTGGCAGATCACAACCCTCACGATCTCCGTGATCAGACACCTGCACATGCAAGAAACAACACAAACGCATTCATAAAATCCAGTAAATACAACTATATATCAGTCGAAGAGGATATAATTCATGAACATGATCAAGAACAAGAGTGGAACCATAACCGATAGTCGCTTATCATTAAAGAGTCAAAAGAAGAATACAACCATAGCTTCGACGCAACACTCTCCTTTAGCGGGTCGTCAGCACAACATGTCTCGATAAAGCCTGTCATGGATGGGACAAGCCTCTCTCTCCGGATACTTGGCAATAGTCTCCTTGCTTGGATTTGGCCTTAAGGGAATCAAGAAGGCTCTTGCAGCATAAGGATGTAAAAGCTCTTGGGAACTGGGGATTCTGTAACTAGCTTGCAATGGAAATGGGCAAGATTTTATAGAAGGAGGAAGGGGAGTTGGGATCCCTATAATTATGGGATTGGCCCTATCATCAAGGAAGGTTCCATGAGAGGTGGCAAACCACTTCCTCTCTATGGAAATCCGTAGCCAAACCTCCCAACTCAAGATAGAAATCAGTCCAGGAATTTGTTAGGATGAAACTTCCGCCTTTTATTTTTAAAAAACACCTCTTAATATGGTTGGCACGGGTGCGGCTCTATGACAGAGTGCCAATTGGCGCGCCCTCTTTGGAGGATTTTCCCCCTTGGCGCGAGGGCTGAACTATGGAACCGCGCCAATGGAAAAAGAGCTATTTTTAGGGTTTTTTGCAGGGAGATGTCTTCAGGGCAATTAAAGCTCATCTTTAGAGGGATGCAATGAAAGTATTTTCAAGTCTTAACTCTGCCCACAGGTCACGGAATGAGCCCTCCAATGTGCGGGATGGGGATTGTAGGGACGGTGACAAATTTCTGTGTAACAGATGCCCCCTAAAGCATGAGGCCCGAAAGAGAGAGAGAGGGGTGAAATGCTTTACGAGAACATGCCGACCGAAAACACCGCCATCGGAAAACCTGCGGAGCGAAGTACAACTGATGTCTCAGATACATGATATATATGCGTGGTATGGGCGCAGCCATCCATAACAGAGTGTACAATAATCTAGATCCAAGGCATGGACGCAGCCATCCAGTGAAGATCGATAAATAGACTCAGGTATGGTCACAGCCATCCAATCAATGAGTCATGTAAATAATCATAATAATCCACAATATCGCAGCCTGGATTACAACAGACACAATCCAGGGTCTTGCGCTCCATCTCGACTCGAACAAAGTACAAGTTCAAGCATGTGAATATGTGAGCTAAAGTCGAACATGCAAGAACATCGTCTGATTACCAGCGAATGATGAAAGTTGTTAACAGACGTGAGAGGAACCACCAATAATGACAATGGCTCTCAAGCTACTATAGGTACAATATACGGCATGTGAATCAATGAGCTGGCGTCGAACACCCGTAGAATCACTCGATCAGAGGCCAATAATGAAAACCTCACGTCGAATGCGACGAACCTGCCATTGAGGCATGCAGGCTCCAAGGTACCATAAAAGAGTCTCTAGACCATCTTCCTGGATAATGAGCTGAAGTCGACAGGAAGTGACCTTGATCGAAGGTGGGCCATAATGTTTCCCACATCATCGACACGAGATAGAGGAATATGATGTTTTTTATTGTGAATCAGGATCGTATGAGAATTAGAGGAAGGTTGATATTTGCAGAGGCCAACTTCTCTTTGAACATATAAACGGCACGACAGTGGACTTGGCAGTATTTGACATCAACGGATCAGAGGTCATGGTGACGAGGCAATGAGCAGATGAGAGGTCAAAAGGGATTATCCAAACCCATGGAGGCAAAGTGAAAAAACGAGATGAGATGTCCCCAACCTGACACGAATGCAGACAAGTGCCATGTTCAAGAGCGACATACTGCCGATGACAACGACGATGGTCCCATTTTTCCCCCACCATTTCTGGCGAGTACCCCAATTATTTTTGATAACAAGCTTGAAGGGGATAGCATATGCTTGTAATATAAGTCCGCCCTTTGGGCGAATCCATCCTAGTACATTTAACGAGCCCTAGGAAGGAGTGACTCGAATAACGTCATTTCGACTGAATCCGATGTCATCAGGGTTTAACGAGTCTGACAAAGGAAGAACTCAGCGTCTTTTCATATTTAGAGAGTTTTAAAAGACAGCAGAAAAGTAAACTCCAGCGGTCCTTTTCATAGATAGTTCCCCGGACCCGAAAAGGTAGAAAACAATACCCGAGAAAACCTCCTAGTCGCGATAGGCTAGGGTATTCTTTTTCGTAAATAATCCATCCCAGCCCGAAAAAGGGGTAAACATATACTGGATAGATGTCGATTCGTGTCCACTTTAATGAGATCGAAACGACAAGGGCCTCGACAATCTTTTCATGTTTAGAGAGTCAGAAAAGAGCTGAAAGATGACTCCAAAATGACTTTTTCGTGTATTTACCGAGTCCGAAAAAGTATAAAATACAACTCGTTTCACCATTTCCGTTGCGTGAAAGACCTGTTGCTGCACAAAAAGGCAAGTGTAAAACCCATTTTCGACACAAATACATTAAAATATTCAGAAAAATAACTTTCAAAACCTATTTTGAGTTAAAAAAGTTATAAATATGTCAAATGGTAAAAATAGAATTACTTTTTACTATTTACCTCACCGAAGAGTAGCAGTGGTCCAGTTTGGTGTGAAAACTTCTGATAGTGATTACGACCGATCCGGGCTACCATTCAGAGTTCCGTCAGTTCCAGGTAAGAGGCGCTTCTTTTTACTCCATTTCAATCCATTTTTTAATAGTTTCCCATCATGCATTAGACTTATGAGGCCACTTTTTAAATTTTTAGGGCTCCGCTCATTGGCACGGGTATCGGGCATGGACCCGCGCCAATGGGCTTTTACTTGAAAAGGGCTCGCGCCAGCGGCAGAAGCTCAATTTTCGCCTAAAAATTTGAGATTTTAATCAATTTGAATGAAATTTGAAGCTCATCAGAGATCTAATTAAGGGTTTTGACCATGTTGATGCAGTGAACCGAGCAAAATGGTGATTGAGTGGAAAGAAAGGGAGCACGGTGAAGAGGATGAACAAGCCATGGAAAATGAAGTTTGCATGAACGCCCTTAGGAACTGTGGGCTAAAAAAGTTCTTCCTAACACCTTGTTTACGAGCTCAGCCCGAGCTTCTACAGTACTTGATCAATATGTGGGACGCAGATGAACAAGTATTCAAACTGCGGGACCAAGTGTTAGAACTGGAGGTTGCTGACGTGTACTTCATAACCAGATTATCGCGTAGAGGTCGGGTGCCCATACTGACAGGAAGCAGACCTTCTGGTGAGAAAATGGAGCAAGTGATGGCACGAGTGTGCCGAGGGGCACAACTGGGATCTGGAAGTGGAAAGGTGGACATCCATACCATTCCTGATCCGGCACTGAGAGTGGTGCTGCATACCATCACGTGGGCTGCGGGGTCGCAGGCACCACACGAGGCCACAAAGGCCCAACTTTTGTTAGCCTCAGAGTGTATGACTCCTCTATTGTTCGACTGGGCCACAGCAGTGACGATAAACATAATGAGGCAACTGACCAAATGCAAACAAGCCAAGATGAAACAGTTCAGCTATGGTTCTATCCTGGTATCGTTCATTCTGGAACGATTACCAATCTTTCAAGGCCAAGGGGCCATAGTAGCTGAGCCTATTCCACGAGAGCCAAGAATGGCTCATTGGGCAGCACTAATGCCCAGAGCTGGAGGGGGCCAACAGATGTCCTGGAGGCTGGAGTTTTTTGAGTGGTTGCGGCGTCAGTTGATCATAGCGGAAGACTGGCCATATGCCGGTACCGATTTCACTGGTGATCCAGATCTCCCACTGCCGGAGGGAGATGATTGGGACAAGGAGTTGGGTATGACCCCTTCTCTTTTTGATTTTATATTTTATGATTTTTTTTGTTAATACATGTTCTTCCTGACACATTTTATATGCATGCAGACGTGGGTCCAGAGAGACCAGCCGGTATGTCTCCTATCGCACGGAGGACTCTTCCCGCACCTAATCCTCAGGCAGAGGGTGAAGAGGGGGGGGATTTAATCCAGAATATCTAGGGCATCACCCGAGGGATCCCAGACTACGCCCGACTGGTGGATGTACCGATGGCATACCAAAGACACACGGTGGGAGTGCCCAGTCGCCTCCACCGAATTCTGAGATGCTTAGTGCATGCAGTTACTTGTTATCATGAGCACCATGCGGATTAGACTCCTAGGACTTTTATCATGCATATTTTTTGAGAGACATGTCGTCTCCGGATGTATTAAGACGAACATATATATTTTTTGATTTAATGTGATGCACACTATGCAAACATTTCGATATATATATATACATATCTATTTCTGGATGGATCTTCCTTTTCATGTGATGTTATTTACAAATTGCGACAATGTCTATCTAAAACCAAATTAGCTACTGCATCAGTTAACACATTCATATGCCTGGGAATATGTTGGTATGTAATATAGTCAAAATTTCTTTCCAGTAAACGAATACGCAGATATAGACGTAAGATGGATGGGTTTCTGACTGAATAATGACCGTTTAGTTGTAATACTACAAGTTGCGAGTCTAGATACACAAGTAATTCATGGATACCAAGGTTTACAGCCTCGGTTAATAATTCTAATACAACACTATATTCCGCGATGTTATTTGTAGTACGTCCCAGACACACACCTTGCAGGTTGACCAACTCACCAGCAGGATCATAGATTACCCAGGCTGCCGAAGACAGATTTCTGGTACTGCGGGAGGCACCATCCGCGAAACCAACAAACGGACGAATGGACATCTGCACAATCAGGAAGACCTGATCAGCAGAAAGATGTTTACATCGCACACCACACCACACATGCACACAAATGAAAAACACACACCTATGTACACACACCACACCAAAAATGACTTTAAGCGTAGTATTTTTTCAGGTACAGCCCATTCCTGGGCTGCGCCAGCGGAACTCCTTCATAATCTATAAGCTCATAAGCCCCATTCTTCAAAACGCATTTTACTATGTAGGGCCCATGCCACATAGGTTGGAACTTGCCAGCCCCAAGCTTATCATGTGCTTGATCGTACAGGAGGACGAGGTCTCCTTCAACAAAGGAACGAGGAGAAACCGATTGATCGAAGTGAGCTTTGACCCGCTTCTTTTGTGCTTCAATAACTAAAGCAGCTAAGCGGCGGTTTTCATCTAACCGTTCCAGATACAAAAGACGCTCTTCCTCAGCAGAAGTGTCGGGTAGAAGTTCCACAGCTAATTTCAACGAAGGAATCTCGCATTCAACCGGAAGAGTTGCTTCCAGACCATACACCAATTGAAATGGTGTGAATCTAGTTGCACTCTTTGCAGACGTCCGGTATGCCCATAGAGCTGAGAACAGTTGGAGGTGCCAATTGGATTTGTGGATACCAACTGTTCGTTGAAGCATAGTGACCAGAACCTTGTTCACTGCTTCAACCTGGACATTTTCCTGAGGGTAGTATGGCGTTGAGCTATCGTGGCATAAGCCCAACTTTGAAGTCAGCTCGGCCATCATATAATCTCGGAAATGAGTACCGTGGCTGGTAACGATGGCTTGCGGGACCCCGAAACGTGCAATGATATGGTTGAATATGAATTGGGCAGCTGTCTTACCGTTGGCAGCTAGTGTAGGCATCGCTTCGGCCCACTTGGTGAAGTAGTCGATAGCGAAAATTATATACGCATGTCCCCCCCAGCCGAGTGAGGGTTACACGTCATAAAATCCATGCCCCATTTCGCAAAAGGGCCGACGGTAATAATAGGATGCAAAGGGAGAGGCGGCGCGCGCATCTTGCGCTGAAATACCTGGCACGCGTGACATTTACGGACTGCAACGATACAGTATTTGAATATTGACAGCCAGAAATAACCTGCTCGTAGAATTTTCTGGGCAGTAGCATATCTGGACATATGTCCACCACAGGCGCCACTGTGGCAGTCATTTAGGACCCTTTCAGCCTCTTCCAAGGTTAGGCACCGACGGAGCACCGAATCTACTCCAACACGGTATAAGGTATCTCCTACGATGCGGTAGGGTTGAGACTGATGCCGAATTCGACGTCGGGCATCTTTAGTCAACTCAGACCGAAATGTGGAGGTCTGAAGATACACGATTATGTCGCCATACCAAGGGTCGCGAGTACTGATGAGGAAAAGAGTTTCGTCCGGGATATGATCCTCGGAAAGTGAAGGAGTGGAGTCTGTCGGGAGTGAGCATATAAGATCCGCGAAAACAAGTGATTTGGTTGACTTAGCAGTGGTGAACTCTAAGTCAAACTCCTGCAGGATAACGATCCATTTGGAGTATTTTCCCCCCAGTAATTTTCTAGAGAGAATATATGTCATGGGGTTGCAATCCGAAACCACTGTTATCGTACGCAACAGGATGTAATGGCGAAAACGCTGCACTGCGTGTACTGCGGCTAACGCCAACTTCTCGACGTGAGCATAACGCGTTTCTGTATCGAGAAGGTTTCGTGATAGATAATAAACAACATGTTCATTACCATCATCATCATCCTGCACCAGAACCATAGCAATGGTGCTAAACGCGGCGGCGAGATACAAAGTGAAATCACGATGATAGTCTGGAGGACGAAGCAAAGGAGCATTAACCAATAACGTCTTTAGCTTCTCAAAGGATTGCGGAGCAATTTCGTCCCAATGGAAGGGAACATTATGCTTTAATAGGCGCGTAAATCCTTTGGCCACCTCAGCGTAGTTCAGGATAAAGCGTCGAAGGAAGTTCGCTTTTCCCTGCAGACTCTGCAACTGATATAACGAGGAGGGTGATGGGAGGTTGATGATAGCCTCGACTTTTAAAGGGTCAAGGCGAATTCCGTCTTTGGAGACTATGAATCCCAAAAGACGGCCAGAATCCACGCCGAAGACGCATTTATGAGGATTAAGCCTAATATTGTAGCGCCTACAGCGAAGGAAAATCTGGCGGAGGTGTTCAGGGTGATCCTCTCGCCTAGCTGAATGAGCTGGAAAGTTGTCCAGATAAGGCTGAACGATATGGCGAATGTCATGGAAAGCATAAGACATCGCACGCTGAAAAGTGGCTCCAGCGTTCTTCAAGCAGAACGGGAGCTTTTTATACGCGAAAGTACCCCACGAACAGATGAATGTAGTTTTGTGTTGATCCTTAGGTGCAATATTGATCTGATTATACCCTGAGAAACCGTCCATCAAGAAATAAATCTCACTTCCAGCACATTCGTCGATAATCTGGTCTATGAACGGAGTGGGATAATTATCTTTTGGACATGCGCGATTGATGTCGCGGTAATCGACACAGACCCTAATAGTACCCTGCTTTTTATCGACAGGGACAATGTTAGAAACCCATTCTGTGAGGGGGATGGGATAAATAAAGCCCGTGTTCAGAAGTTTTTCAACTTCTGCCTTAATTGCAACGGCTTTCCGAGGATGCATGGGGCGTAAGCGTTGGCGCACGGGCTTCGCACCAGGGTAGGTTGGAATCTCATGCACTATGATACTGGGATCAATCCCCGGCATTTCCTCGTAGGACCAGGCGAACACATCTCTGAATTCTTTAAAAAGATCAGTATAGACTTGAATCTCATCAGGAGAACAAGTCACTCCCACGTGTATATTCTCAACGATCCCCGGTTTAACGGAGATGTTGATCGGGATGGTTTGAGTGATATTACTCAGGTTTCCCTCTGAAAAAACCTCGTGCGTCAAGATGGGCGTTTGGAGAGGAGGAGTAGGAACCTGAGATGCATAACGCTCTAGACAATCTGACATTGCCCCCAAGCTAGGCATAAAAGAGGAGCGATGATGTCCATCGCCCCAAGGCAGCTCCTCGAGAGACATAGTTTCAATGATGGCTTCATCGGAAGGAAAAGTCTCTTTGAGAGGATCAGGTGAATCAGCCTGACCAAGCCAGGGGGATTGAGAGTAAACATCTAGAGCCATGCTCAAAGGAGCATGCTGAGGAGGTGGAGGATCAAATGCAGCAACAATTTCACAGTAGCTAATCTCTACTGGAGTCAAGGGAATTGATTCTCCAAACTCAAACACCTGCTCAGGCATAGGAATAAGCCAGGGGTCATCAGACCTAGAAATCATGTTAACTTGAGCGGTGTGCGGTGGTGGTGCGGGAAAGATACCCATGAGGATAGGGTCTTTGAAGAGACCGGGTCCTACACTGTTAGGGGGATTCGGAATCTGATCCACGTATGGGACGTTGTTCTCGGAGGTGGAGGTGAAGAAGGACAACTGATCCACCGTGACGATTTTTCCCTCATGAGGGAACTTAAGAAGTCGAAAGACGGTGGATGGCATGCATAGCATGGCATGGGTCCAGCTGTGGCCAAGAAGTATATTGTAGTTGAGCCTGGCGTCGACTACTTCTACTTCCACGTTGACAGTCTTCCCCTGTAAAGTGATCGCTAAACTCTCGAGAACACCCAGGGGTTTGGATTCCCGACCATCAAATGCCTCAAGGGCATTGGGAGAGGATGAAAGGGTTGGAGAGCCAATGGCCTTCCAACAAGCGGACAACATAACACAGGTAGAGGCACCTTCATCCACGACGGCCCTATGAATGTTAAGACCGTTAATCCCGACTTGAATAACAAGAGCGATTTGATGTGGAAGTCGGGGAGTGAAATTCTCTAAATCGAAGGTGAGAAGACTCAAATCGGTGGGATCAATACCACCGATTGCAGACAGTAAAGCCTTCCATTGCGAAGGACAACTTTAAAGAACTTCTAGTGCAGACATAGCAGAAGGCGCCTGTGCCAAATCCTCAACAATATTGTAGTGTTGAGCGGCACGAGCATTCGGATTATAAGAAGATCTTCGAAGAACACCTTTAGAAGGTGGCTTCACAACAGGTTTAGGAGTAGGCTTCTCGATTTCCAACGAACCAGAGACAGGTGGGGGAGGTGGTCCATCCGCAACTACCTTCCCGGGTGCCTGTCGCGATTCGTTGTAATCCTTCGAACGCATAGCGACAGAGATAGGTGCAGCACCATTCATCATGAAAACTTGGGACCCAAATGGTGCAGATGGTGATGGTTGTTCAACCATCTGGGTCTGCTGAGACGGGAATGGCTCTTTTAGAACTGCCGGAGTCCCCTTAGAGCCTTTGAGAAGTTGACTAACTTCAGATCGTCGTGGAAAATCCTTAGTATAATGGTCTCCTTCACAAATGAGGCAGGGGTACTTCGGTTTACATTGAGAAGCATCCTCAGTACGAGATTTGGATTCTGGCCTCGGGGCGTCGGATTTGGATTTACCTTTGCCCTTATTTTTCCCCTTGGAGGCTTTCTCCGTAGGATTGGCTTGAACGGCGTTCACCTCCGCGGTTTTGCCAGAATCAGACGGGGCGGGATTAGCAGGAGCATTGTTGGAAGAATTAGACTTCTGCTTCCCATTCAAATATTTCTTCGAATTCTGAGACACAGAACCAATGACACCATCCACTGCAGAGGTTCCGGACCGTGGGACATCAGGCAAGATATCATAAAGCATATCGGACTGAGAATATACAAGATCCAGGTATTGGGCACGCGCAATGGCTTGTTCCTCCGTCATACACGCTCCCATCGCAATATCTTGAGTGATTTTATTCACGAAGGAGGTGGTGAACCAGTGAGTTAGTATCTGATCAGGTATATGAAACTTGATCAGTCTATGACGGCGCCACCACTCATGAATGTGATCGGAAATGTGAGTGGATTTATCCTGCTTCAGAGAAGTCAGGAGGTGTGTCCAGGCTTCATAGCGAACCGGTAACTGAAAGTGCGTCAGAAAAGCCATGGCTAAAGAATTGAAATCTTGGAAGATGCCACGGGATAACTCTATGTACTACTTAGCAGCAGCTCCAGTCAAAGTGCGCTGGAAGAGGCGCAGACGAATTGAATCATCGACCCAAGAGTTAGATGAACACCAAAGATGATATTTCATCACATGCGCTTGGGGGTCCTCTCCAGCTTTACCCTCAAACTTGGGGCAATCACCTGGTATCTTGGTAGGAACCGGAGGCCAATACGGATTATGCAAAATCGGATCATTGGTCAATTTTGAAACATCCGGCAACTCCAAGGTGGCCAGGAACGGCAATGGCGGATTGACCGGCATGCCAGGCCCAGGATGAGGACCGGTACCTGTACTCCACAATGGTTGTGAATATCCTTGCCCCCATGGGTTCTGTCCCGTAGGATTCTGACCGTAGGGGGTATAGGTAGTATAACCAGATTGATTTGGCTGCTGGTAACCAGTGTGTGGGGCTTGATAAGCAGAGTACGGACCCTGATTATGTGTCGGCCCAGTGTAAGCAGCATTTGGATTTGGCTACTGAGTATAGGTAGAACCGGGTGGAGAAGGATAATACTGAGAGCCTCGGGGCTGATTATAATTCGGTTGAGATTGACCATGAGGATAATAACCACCCTGAGGATGAGTCAGCTGCTGGTAGGTGGAACCCTACGGAGCCTGATAACTAGGGCGCAGCTGTTGATTTGGCTGCGGCATCGAATGAATCGGCTGCTGGGCAGGGTTAATGGAATGAGCGGGTTACCCTGAATGAACAGGTTGACCCGGATGAGAGGGCTGACCTGAGTGAATAGGTTGACCCGGATAGACAGGTGGCACCGGTTACGCAGGTTGACCTGGCTGTAAAGGTGCCCCAGGTTGTACCGTATGGGCCGGTTGGCCTGGAGGCGGAACACCGGGCTGTACCGGATGAGCCGGTTAGCCTGGTGGAGGAATAGGGCCAGGTGTTTTTTGGTAACCGGTTGGACTCGGAGCAGAACCATAGGATGGTCCTGGCTGATATGCAACGTTAGAAACAACAGGATACTGCGGTTGCATAGGTTGAGAAGGCTGGATTTGCCCCCCAGGACCATAGACCGGTCCCGGTTGGTACCCCGCCTGAGGATGCACAGGTTGACTGGAAGGGCTATAATATTGTCCTTGCGGACCGTACGATGGCCCTTGTTGGCCCGTAGGATAGCCTTGCATGGGCTGTCCCTATGGGTCATAAGGATAGCCAGGTTGGCCCGAAGGTTGGCCTTGGAAAGGTTTCCCTTGCGGGTTATAAGCCTGGTTATAAGGTAAGCCTTGAGCATGGAGGTAAGCCTCAGGAGCGGGTAGACGCAAAATGTCCCTGTGCTCATCATACTGACCTGGAAAAGCATACACGGGCGTACCATCCTGTGCATAATGCGAAAATTAAGAGCGGTTGGGATCTTGGGAGGATGGTCCAACCTCGGGGTTTGGATGTTGCAGGGACAACCGATACTCCTCCGAAGAGATGTTCTCTGGTATAGAAGTCTCTAAATAGAAATCTTCAGGAGACGACACAACCCTAGTGGAGGGTGTCGTGACAACGGGTGCAGATGCAGCCACACAGAGAGTGGGCCGAACGGGTACAGAAGTAACAGGTGTCTGAGGAGACACCCCCGGTGAAGGAGCAGCTGGCCTCGGAGAAGGAGCTGACACTCCCATAGAGGCTGCGGCGGAAATGATCTGACCCAAAGACCTGTACCCCACTGGTAATGAGGGACTGGATGTCGACATGACAGCTGTTTCATAGTTGTCTCCCAAAAATAATCTTCGTGGGAAGAGCTGATAGTCTTCACCAGACGTTGGGATTTCCTCACCAGAATCACTCATGTTTGAGCCTGCCGCTAGATCTCGTAATAGACGGCGAGGACTAGGAGGAAAAATAGCAGCTATAAAAGGCGAACCCGATGTAAGAGAAAGGAAATCAGCTCCTAATCTCAATTCAGACACAGGGTCGGAAAAGGGCCAATCGAACTCAACTGGTCCCCCAAAGGGTTGCTCAGAAAGAACCGGTCCCCCGTCAGGAAACTCGGAAACAATGGGCTGCTGTGGTTCAGCAGAGGATTGTGAAACCTCTGATGAATCATCCGTATAAGGACTACCAGTAGACGAAACCGAGGGTTCCGCCACTGTGGCAGAAACGACAAGAGAAAAAGATCAAACACACACACGGGCTGAAAAAGAGTCAAGACACACGATCAAACGGTCAACAAGCAAAGTCTAACAAGGCGTGTAATCGTGGGTGATTAATTTTTACCACATTGAAAAATAAGAAACTTCACCGTTTCATGTTTTAAGAGTCGAGAAACGGTCGAAAAGGTGACTCTATCTCTTTCAGATTTGACACAAGCATGAAAGGACAAGCGCTTGGTGATCCTTTCAAATTTAGGGAGTCAGATAGGATCAAAATGACTACTCAGGAATACTAGGCAAAAAGGGTGTACCAAATAACTGTGAACTGCAATATACACCTTGATTTCAATAATGAAAGAGAAATCAACCAAGGAATTTCCGTACGTGCAGGCAATCTCCCCGAATGCTGTGTCCGGTGTATCACGGGTATAGGGCGGCAGACTCGGCTTCCTATGGATAAAGGATTGAAACCTAGAGGGGTCTCCCTTTATATACGCGACGGTATGGGGAGCACAAGTCCGTACTAGCGCTGTCTAAAGCCAAAAGGCGAACGACAGCTACTAGGTTTAAAGACGCCGAAACACGTCTCTAGCCTAGACCTCTAAATGTGTTTCGTTAGATTTCAATGCTGCCTTAGTGTAAATTGAGTAGATTTTAAAGTTGATCTTCAATTACGTTTCAGTTTTCAGGCCCTAACGAATGTGCTATCTCAAAAATCTCCTAAATGCAAAACTACATGCCACAGTACATCATTTCGTTCGATGAAAGCTAGCTACAGAAGAGTTGAGAGCTTTTTACACAAACAAAATGATCAGAAGACAATCAATGATATCTCTAATGCAACTAATGAAACTAAAAACTTTTCTTTCAAATTCACTAAATACTAGTAAAATCGAAAAGATTTCAATTTGCACTAATCAACCAAAAGCAAAAGAGATTTTTTTTATTTTCAATGTTTGATAGCTAGATGCACTAAACAAACCGAAAACAAATAAGAAGCAATTCGAGAAATGATATTAAGAGAGCAAAAACAAGCAAATTTCACTCAATGGCATAAACAATCAGATCTCAAATCGACCAAAAGTCTCTCAAAACCAAGAAAAGTCCCAAAGACACCAATGAGCCGTGTGATCTAGGCCCAAAATGAAGCAAAGCGAAATTCGAATGAAAACGAAATCAGTCACTCAAAAACGCAACAATATGATAGACAACTGTCAAACGAATGCAAGGAAGCAATCCCCCAGCCGACTGAACGAACGAAAACCATAAACTCCCAAGGGAGGCTCGACTCACAAAGGCACCTAGATGCCCTAGGGCTCGTATGCAAAATCGAAAGAAATAGGCAAACAACCAAAGGAAGGAGGTTCCAACCAGTCAAACTAGGCTCCAGTGCACTCAAACAGCCGAAAAAACAAGATCAAAATCACAAGTCAGCCTCAGAAAGCATGAAACACAGCAAACCCTAATAGCTCACAGGATTGGCGCGACTGTGAGCATGAAATTAGCGCCAGAAAGGCAATGGTGCAGGTGATACATAGGAAACCTGTGCCAATGGGTGCGACTGTCACCTTGAAAAGCGCGCCAGTCGAGTTTACTATAGAAAAATAACAAACAAGCAATCTCAGATACAGACAAGTGAAAACAAGGCTAAAACAAAGCCAAACAAACAGAAAAATCCAGTCCAAAAAGCTGACCAAGTAAGAAATACCAAGAAGTTGACCGGAAAGAGAAGACAAAACTCCAAGTTGTTCAGTCTGTAAACCAAACTGGAGATTGACTGAAGCAGTGTTGATCTACTCCACTAATGCAGAGCAAAAGCGTTTCGAAGACTATCTAGCTATGCTTCAGACCCCGTCTATAGTTTACAAATCAAACAACAAGTTGAGTCCCCAGCAGAGTCGCCAAATTGTTGAGGAGGTAAATCCCCTCTGCGGATAGAGGCGATCCCTACTAGCCCAGATCGGGTCTAGCAACAATCAAACACGCTACAGTGCAGGTTCCTAATTGTAAATAAACCGACTTGCGTGGAAGGCTTACCTGGAATCCAACGATGTCATCTATAGAAGAGGTGGTGCTCCCATTCCTTTGCCCCGACAGATCACAATCCTCATGATCTCCGTGATCGGACACCTGCACATGCAAGAAACAACACAAACGCAAGCATAAAACCTAGTACATACAACTATATGTCAGTCGAAGAGGACATAACTCATGAACATGATCAAGAACAAGAGTGGAACCATAACCGATAGTCGCTTATCATTAAAGAGTCTGTTAGACTCCTATACCAACAGGTGTCATTTTTCATGATTGACTTGATGAACTATGCAATATGTTCAAACCTTTTTCTTGTTGTAAAGGTGTTCCATATTTTCAAAAAAATCAAAAAATCAAAAAATTCAAAAATTGTAAAGAGGGTATACCCTAAAAGAAAAATCAAAGGGTGAAAAAATAAAAATGGCCGAAAAAGTGAAAGAAAATGAACCTCAAACAAGAAAAGGCCAAGGAAAGTGTGCAAGTCTAAATGCCACTACTTATTGCTCTGATGTAATAAAAAAATTGTGTGCAACTTGTATTTTATGCCACAATTCATGAATAGTCAAACTGTTTAAGCTTGGCTAGTTCATTTTTCAATTTCATGTTGTAGAATAGAGAATAATATCTGGCCAAACAGCTTAATCTTGGCAGATAAGTAGATAGGTAGAGTTAATAAAAGGTGCTCAACAGTTTAATATGAGCCCTTGGATGTAATAAGTGTAGACTTAGATAGGTTTTCATGTAAAAGAAAACAAGATTGATAAGGGTTTGCCAGTCTAAGTCCACCCTAATAAAGAAGACAAAATGGTAGGGTAAAGTAAGTAGGGTAGGTAGATGTTGTTGCAGGATTGCATGTGGTGAATGATGGTTCTAAATGTATTCAATTTTACTTTCATCACAAAGTGCAAAGGCAGTTACTGCATTGGAAGAAATTCACAGCATAGCAAAGTCAAATTATTAACTTTCCCTCTCATTTTCCCTAAACATTTTACTAATTTCCCCAAGCACTAAGGTATTTGAAGATTAAAGGGGCTCAAGGCATTTCCTTGACTTTTGGAGGGACCGGACCCTCGGCCCAATAATTGAAAAGACCTAAGTACTTGAAATCATCCATTATCACATTCATTCATCTTTCAAAAATCTTTTCCTAAGTAAAATCCCATTTTACTTAGGAAAATCCTTCAATCTTTCATGAAAAGCCCTCAAAATCACTTTTATTCTAAGTCTAAGTGATGAAAGTATAATAATGCCATTTACTTTTGAATCTTCACTTTCTTGGTTATATTTAAGTATTTTGAGTTTACATTGTCCCTTTGTCATTTTAACTCTAATTTATATATTAACTCCCTATGAAAATCACCTTTTCCTATTATATATAAATCCTTTTATAGTAATATCCCCAAAACCCTTGTATTATAATTTTTAGCCAAAAGTATTTAAGTCCCACTTATTCAAATAAAAAACCCACAATATACCCCCTTTTGGCTAAAATATAACTTTAAATATTATTCCCGCCCCCCTATGGTAAATAAATCGCATTGATTTAATTACTGTATAATAAAAAATATATGAAAAAGGTTTAAACATATGAATATATGTTTGAAATAAAAAATAAGTCCAAAGTTTAATTGAAATCAAACTTTGAAACAATTCATCCCCGCGCCATTTAACGTTTCCCGATCATTTTTTCATATGGGATTAATTAATCCTTAAGATTAATTAATAACCAACGTCCGCCAATAAAAAACCTCCCAAAATGATTAATTAACCATTAATTCACGTCGGCCCCGCTCATTAAACTCCCCGCCATCTCCTTGTCCCGTCAACCGTCAGATTACCCCCTCCAAGATCAACGGCTCCCATTGATTCCGCTAGCCATCCCCTGTACGAGTGTTAACGCGCGAAATAAAAGTGGTTTGTGAATAGTACCGTGGCTATGTGTCAAAATTTGTATCGATTCGCTGCCTCCTCGTCCAAAACAGCCTTTCCGCATAAGTGGTGCGGAATAAACCATTTACCACCTCCACTGTTCCCAGTGACTCATCCATCGTACATGACGACATCATTAATTAAATTAATAAAAATTCCCCCCCGTTTGACTTTGCCAAATAAAACAAAACTTTCATGTCTTTTCCGCTATTCTGCACTAACTGAATGAATACACCCTCCACGCAGAAAAATTTAAAATTCAAATTCTGAAGTCCGTCAACCTTTTCCTGTTGAAGAAAATTAAAGTCAAGCTTCCCAGAAGCTTGTTCGCCATAACCAGTACCCGTTCAAATCACTGTTCAAACACCCTAGTGTTGCTCTCACTTGATTGTGCAGTAAAACCCTTTGTAACCCAGCTGTGCCACCTGAAACCTCTGTTAACCAATTCGAGCATGGTTTACCTCCCAAAAATCATTCTAGATTCACTCCACAGACCTCTCAAAATCAAATGAAACCTTGACCTCCCCTACAAACCAATGCTTTCTTAACAATTTGTTTTGTTTTACAGGTAATCAGAAGACCACATCCTTGGATAAACAGTCTTAATACTAGTCATAAGACTTTTTTACTCCAAGAGTGTTATCAAATCTATTCAAACAGAGGTTAGAAAGCATAACAGCTAAAGAGTATCAGTGGTTAAAGTGTATCAGGTAAAAGTCAGAATGAAAGTTAAAATGAAGTTACAGAGCAGTCAAAGGTAAACAGTAAAAGTAATTACAGAGACAGTAAAATGGTAAAAAGAGGAAATGAAAATACTTTCACCAACATTGAAGTTTGTCTAAAGTGAAAGTAAAATAGTCAAAAGAACAAAAAAGTTAAAAGATGAAAAATACAACAAGAAGGAATATTTTTGCAGAAATTGCATGTTTTAGTCATTGTTTTACAGACACTATTGTGATCAATACAAGATGAATTTTGCAAAAATTAAGGAGGTTTATGTTCTTAAGAGGACCATCTACAAAAACCTCTCTCACTTTTCTAACAGCTATTATGGTTTAACAGAATAGTGGAATAACATGTTCAAGTGTATTAATGACCCAAAAGGGTCATTAATACACTTGAACAGGTTATTCCACTATTCTGTTAAACCATTGCACCTATATGGACTCTCTTTTTAAAAAGCTATTATGGTTTTGGAAATATTAAACAATGATGGAAAGCACTTTTTGCAGAAAATACCAGTTAAGTCATCATTTTGCAGAGACGATTGTGGTAAATAAAAATTATATCATACAAAACGGAAGGAGGTTTTTGTTCCTAAGAGAAATATCTACAAAAATGTATCTCACTTTTTGCACAGTGATTTCCGAATGAGAGATACATGCACATCTTTACAGGCTATTTTTCAGACTCTGTAAAACTCTGTTTTACACATATTTTTGCAGAGCCTTTTGTGCACAGCAGGAGAGGAATTTGGGGAAACTGAAAGATTTTTATCTCAAAAACATACTAATATACAATAACCTTTTTCACTTTTTACATATCTATTACAGATTGAGAAATACAAAGGTCTCATTGGACCCCAAATTTGCAGAATTGTTGGAGCAGAATTGCACAAAGAAAGGAAGCAGTTAGTGACTTGGATGCCTCATCATCAACTAAGAGTTGGATCAAATTCGAATTCTCCTCTTTGTCATCACCTATCCATACAAAATAGTGCCAAATAGGTGCATTAGTTTGAGTGCCCTTTACTTAAGTTCTATTTATGTAAAATAGTTGGAGAGATTTGTGAACTAATCTTGATATTTTTTTTCAAGATATTTTAGTTTAGAATTTGTATAAATACTTCACTCTTGGAAGTATTGAGGGTGGATTCTTCTACTTTGCTGTAACATTGACTTTTTGGAATAAAAGTGTTTTGGAGAAACTTCTTTGTGGCTTGCTGTATGATGATTTGAAGCTCAAGACTTTTTGCAGGATTCATGTGTCAGACTACAGTTCAATAAGTCTTTTCTATCCTATGTTTTAAGTTTTATATCTGTTTATAATATCACTGCGTTCCATTTCTGAATAATTGACAAAAAAGAATAAATCAGAAATTGCTTAAGTGTACTCTGATTTCAATTGTGATTATTCTAAATGTTTTCTTCTAAACTGGTTATAAACAATGAATTATTAATTGCTCTTGTTTCGCTGGTTTAAACATTTTGATTACTATAGTAAAGAATTCTTAACTACTCTTTATTTGTAATCATTCACTTTCTTTCTTTAAACATGTTGAAAGATTCTTAATTGCCTTTCATCCCTTCAAAATCCATTCCATTCACTTTAATTTCTAAAAATTGTTCTCTGTTTGGCTATCTTGCTCTGCAAAGCCATCTTGTGTGTAGGATAGTAATCCAGTAAAGCCATCTTTTTGACTCCATAGCCCAATGGCCTGAAATACTCAATTGTGCCCTTAGTTGGCGGATTCCACCATTTAAATTCAAACAAAATTCTTGGACTTATAACTAGCCTAATATTTTCTAAGAACAAAGCTAAATTTTAAAGAGAGAGCCCTCTCTGGATATAGATTGGCTAGATTCCGTATCTGAAGGTTGGTTTGTGGTTACCTCGGATTTACTTTCCTTTTCCACAACTTCAAGGAAAATCTGAGTGATAACATAGTGGTGACCATACTGGGGAACTGAATCATTTTAATTGTTACTATTGTTTGCTTATAAGCTACAGACAGAGCCTGAAGATCAGCCAGGTAGCCTTTGAACTGCTTTTGCTCTGCAATTTCATAGTAAATAAATGCTGCTTCAGTCTATCTCTGGTCTAGGTTATAAACTGAACTTTGGTTTCAAACATTCAATCAGTTTCTCTACTTCAATAAATCTTTAAGAAAATTTAAATCCAATATCTGAAACCTCTTAAAGAAATTATAGAATTTGTTTTGAAAATTCATTAAAAAACAAAATAATCATAAAATACTCAATGTTTGGTTTCCTGAAGAACTAAATTTTTCTTCAAAATTGTTTTACAGGTTCAGATCTGATCTATGATGGTGGATAGTGATCAGACACACAAAGGTTAAAATCATCCACCTGGTGACTCCAAAATCAATCTCAGAATCAAGACTCCACTGGAGGAATGAACCTCAAAGGACAATATAGAAAGATCAGGCTTTCAACTTGGATCTTAATCCAAGACATTATGTTCTTTCTCATTAAGAAATTTTTTCAATGTATATTGTATTTTATAGAAGATCTTAGATTAGTTTTTAGTTATTTTCCTTTGAAGATTGTAAGTAATAATTCTCCTAATATCTTTGAGCAGCTTTCTTATGAATCTAATGATGATCATTTTCCAATTAAGAAGCCTCAAATAGTGAAGACTGATCTTACAATCCCTGTACATATCCCTGTGCCATATAAAGTTCTAGATAGATATAAGCCCCTTTGTTTACCTCCTATACTCCATGATTTTCCTAAAAAATACTACAAGTATCTTCCTAGATTTGATGGAGAGAATGGTATCACGGCCCAAAAACATATTCAAGGTATTGAAAATTATTTAGATTTATTTGAGATTGATGAAGATGATGTTAAAATCAGAATTTTTTCTCTTTATTTGCAAAATAGAATAAAGAGTTGGTTTAAAAATCTTCCTAATGCTAGCATCTCAAATTTCCAGCAGTTTATCAAAATTTTCCTTGATAGATGGATGATCAAAGTTAATAATTTTGTGATCATGGAAGAATATAATCAATTAAAAAGACATTCAAATGAAACAATACAACAATTTTTTGACAGATTTAATCAAGTTTATTATTCATTACCAGAAAATATTAGACCTTCTCATGATTCAACTCTCTTGCATTATCCGAGTGCCTTTGATCCAGAAATAGAATTTTGATTAAGAGAAAGAGATCAAAAAACACTTGTACAGATGCAGAACATTGCAGTTGACGTGGAAGTTAATCTCCAAATCAAACAGGAAAAGTTGAAAGCAGAACAAGAGGAAAATAAAAACATTGCAGAGGTAAAACTCAGCATTTTGGTAAGAAAACTAGATGAAATAACACAAGAGATCACTATGAAAGAAGAATTTTTTATTCAAAATCACCATGAAGAAATAGAAGAGGTTGATAGCCATGAACAAATTCCTCTTAATTCAAATTATCATAGATCATAAAATGAATTTACAAATCAATATGAGGAAGAGGAATTTGTTGATCTAATGTGTATGATTGATGATATTCCTTCTTTTGATGATTTGCCTAAGTATGATCATTATGATGATAGTTATGTTCTCCAAACTCAAGATAGCTTTACAGAGCAATCAGAAGCTAGTTTGTGGGATGAAGAAACTCAGTTTCAGCAGATTGAAGACAGTGATCAGCCAGTACAGATCAACCATGAGAATGAGGAAGAAAGAGCAGAAAATGTGGAAATAAGTGAAGATTATTTACCTCTTTGTTTTGCTTCATTTCATTTCATTTGAGACAATTGTCATGCCATCAATAATCATCAATCTTTAGGAATTGTGATTGACAAAAAAGAAGATAATGAAACTATTGATCAAGATTTTTCAGTTTCACAATTGCAGTTACCAGTTCCCATTGAAATAAATGATCAAATGACACAAGAAAGTTCCATACCACTATTTTTTGAACCATTTCAGCTTTTAAAGGAAATGTGGTATAACATATTTAATGAAAAGGATGAGAAACTGGTGGTAGTTTATGAAGTCCCATGGAAACCTATATGCTATAGGTTGCAGCCATTTTCCCAAGTTTTTCAGGATCCAATAGTAGATATGTTGAATATTGAAGGCATTCAAAGCATTCCTCTATTAACTAACTATGATTTTCAGAATCAAGATGATAAAGGATTCAACACTCAAACATTACAATCAGTAGGAATATCATCACAAATCTTATCTGAAAGTTTACAGGGAGATAAATATGAAAATAACGTTTCATATTCATGGTATGGAGGCCATCCAGAACAGATGTACAGTTGTTCAGATCAGTTAAACATTAGTGTATATATTTTGGAAGATCCTTTTGTACAGTTTCTAGAGTCAACAAAGGAAATCAAGTGTTTCCTTATCCTCTCATTTGTTGACAAGCTTCTAATAGGTTGCAGAAGTACAATTTTGATAATCAACAAGAAAATGCAACAAAATCTATCAAAGTACATAATTCTTGAATGGTTGCATTGGCTATTTCATTTTACCTAACTAGCAGTTGAACAGTAGATTGAGTAGGTAGATGAGTGCTACTAAGCTCAGAATTTTGAGCATTTTTTTTAGTTTTCAATTTTCAGCTAGTTTTTCATTAAGTTGGTTTGAAAATTTTTTGTGTGTTGTTTTAGTTTCAGATTAGATTTCAGTTTGCAGAAGATAGAAGACATTTACTGGTTCACCAAGGTTAATGGATGAGGACAACTGACCTGTTGTTCTTGACTTTTCACCAGGAAAAGCCATCCCCAAGTGGAGCCAGTGTTAGACTCCTATACCAATAGGTGTCATTTTTCATGATTGACTTGATGAACTATGCAATATGTTCAAACATTTTTCTTGTTGCAAAGGTGTTCCATATTTTCAAAAAAATCAAAAAATCAAAAATTTTAAAAATTGTAAAGAGGGCATACCCTAAAAGAAAAATCAAAGGGTGAAAAAATAAAAATGGCCAAAAAAGTGAAAGAAAATGAACCCCAAACAAGAAAAGGCCAAGGAAAGTGTGCAAGTCTAAATGCCACTGCTTATTGCTCTGATGTAATAAACAAATTGTGTGCAACTTGTATTTTATGCCACAATTCATGAATAGTCAAACTGTTTAAGCTTGGCTAGTTCATTTTTCAATTTCATGTTGTGGAATAGAGAATAATATATGGCCAAACAACTTAATCTTGGCAGATAAGTAGATAGGTAGAGTTAATAAAATGTGCTCAACAGTTTAATCTGAGCCCTTGGATGTAATAAGTGTAGACTTAGATAGGTTGTCATGTAAAAGAAAACAAGATTGATAAGGGTTTGCCAGTCTAACTGCACCCTAATAAAGAAGACAAAATGGTAGGGTAAAGTAAGTAGTGTAGGTAGATGTTGTTGCAGGATTGCATGTGGTGAATGATGGTGCTAAATGTGTTCAATTTTACTTTCATCACAAAGTGCAAAGGCAGTTACTTCATTGGAAGAAATTCACAGCATATCAAAGTCAAATTATTAGCTTTCCCTCTCATTTTCCCTAAACATTTTACTAATTTCCCCAAGCACTAAGGTATTTGAAGATTAAAGGGGCTCAAGGCATTTCCTTGACTTTTGGAGGGACCGGACCCTCGGCCCAATATTTGAAAAGACCCAAGTACTTGAAAACATACATTATCTACTTGAAAACATCCATTATCACACTCATTCATTTTTTCCTAAGTAAAATCCCATTTTACTTAGGAAAATCCTTCAATAGTTCATGAAAAGCCCTCAAAATCACTTTTTATTCTAAGTCTAAGTGATGAAAGTATAATAATGCTATTTACTCTTGAAATCTCACTTTCTTGGTTATATTTAAGTATTTTGAGTTTACATTGTCCCTTGTCATATTAACTCTAATTTATATATTAACTCCCTATGAAAATCAGCTTTTCCTATTATATATAAATCCTTTGGTAATAATATCCCAAAAACCCATATATTATACTTTTTAGCCAAAGTATTTAACCCTCATACATTTAAACAAAAATCCACATTATATGCCCTTTGGCTAAAAAATAACATTAATTCTATTCCTGCCCCTATGGTAAGAAAGTCATATTGATTTAATTACCATATATTAAAAAATATATGAAAAAGGTTTAAACATATGAATATATGTTTGAAATAAAAAATAAGTCCAAAGTTTAATTGAAATCAAAATTTGAAACAATTCATCCCCGCGCCATTTAACGTTTCCGATCATTTTTTCATATGGGATTAATTAATCCTTAAGATTAATTAATAACCAACGTCCGCCAATAAAATACCTCCCGAAATGATTAATTAACCATTAATTCACGTCGGCCCCGCTTCGCAAACTCCCCGCCATCTCCCCGTCCCGTCAACCGGCCGTCGCATTACCCCTCCAAGATCAACGGCCTCCCATTGATTCCGCTAGCCATCCCCCGTACGAGCGTTAACGCGCGAAATAAAAGTGGTTTGTGAATAGTACCGTGGCTACGTGTCAAACTTTTGTATCGATTCGCCGCCCTCCCCATCCAAAACAGTTTTCTTCGCATAAGTGGTGCGAATAAAACCATTTACCACCTCCACTATTCCTGACTCATCCATCGTACAGATGACGTCATTAATTAAATTAATAAAAATTCCCCCCCCCGTTTGACTTTGCCAAATAAACAAAACTTTCATGTCTTTTCCGCTATTCCGCACGAACCGAACGAATACACCCTCCACGCAATTTAAAAATTTTGAAATTCAAATTCAAGTCCGTCAACCTTTTCCCTTCGTCGAAGAAAATATAAATAAGCTTCCCGTAAGCTCGTCCGCCATAACCCGTACTCGTTCAAATCACCGTTCAAATACCCTAGTGTTGCTCTCACGCATTGTGCAAGAAAAACCCCGTAACCTGGGCCGGAGCCACCTCGAAACCTCTCGTTAACCAATTCGAGCATGGTTTACCTCCCCAAAATCATTCTAAATTCACCTACGTACCTCTCAAAATCAAATGAAACATTTTCGACCTCCCCTACAAACCAATGCATTCTTAACAATTTGTTTTGTTTTATTGTGTAATCGAAGACCACATCCTTGATAAAAATGGGCCTTAATACTATTCATAAGACTTGTTTACTCCAATAGTGTTATCAAATCTATTCAAACAGAGTTAGAAAGCATACGCTTAAAAAGTATCAAAGGTTAAAGTGTATCGTAAAAGTCGAATGAAAGTTAAAAAGAAGTTACAAGTAGCAAATAAAGGTAACAAAAGAAAAGTAATTACAGAGGCAGTGAAATGGTAAAAAGAGAAAATAAAAATACTTTCACCAACATTGAAGTTTGTCTAAAGTGAAAGTAAAATAGTCAAAAGAACAAAAAAGTGAAAAGATGAAAAACACAACAACAAGGAATATTTTTGCAGAAATTGCATGTTTTAGTCATTATTTTGCAGACACTATTGTCATCAATCCAAG
The DNA here is from genome assembly GCA_034641835.2 of Pinus albicaulis. NCBI lineage: Eukaryota > Viridiplantae > Streptophyta > Pinopsida > Pinales > Pinaceae > Pinus > Pinus albicaulis. Next base: position 175,046,083 of record CM076584.1, read on the forward strand.
ATGAAATTTGAAAAACTGAAGGAAGCTTATTTTCTTAAGAGGACCATCTACAAAAACCTCTCTCACGTTTCTAACAGCTATTATGGTTTTGGAAATATTAAACAATGTTGGAAAGCACTTTTTGCGTAAAAATACCGCTTAAGTCATCATTTTGCAGAGAAGATTGTGGTAAATAAAAAATGCATCAAACTCGAAGGGGGTTTTTGTTCCTAAGAGACCCATATACAAAAACCTACTTCACTTTTTGCAATGCTGATTTCGTAATGAGAGATACATGCACATCTTTACAGCTATTTTTTCGTACCGTAAAAACTCGTTTTTTACACATTTCAAGTAGCCTTTTGTGCACAACGGGAGAGGAATTTGGGGAAACGGAAAGAGGTTTATCTCACCAACATATTAATCTACAATAACCTCTTTCACTTTTTACATATCTATTATGGATTGAGAAATACAAAGGTCTCATTGGACACCAAATTTGCAGAATTGTTGGAGCAGAATTGCACAAAGAAAGGAAGCGGTTAGTGACTTGGATGTCTCATCATCAACTAAGAGTTGGATCAAATTCGAATTCTCCTCTCTGTCATCACCTATCCATACAAAATAGTGCCAAATAGATGCATTAGTTTGAGTGTCTTTTACTTAAGTTCTATTTATGTAAAAGAGTTGGAGATATTTGTGAACTAATTTTGATATTTGTTTCAAGATATTTTAGTTTAGAATTTGTATAAATACTCCCTCAATTGGAGTATTGAGGGTGGATTCTTCTACTTTGCTGTAACATTGACCTTTGGAATAAAAGTGTTTTGGAGAAACTTCTTTGTGGCTTGTCGGATGATGATTTGGAAGCTCAAGACTTTTTGTAGGATTCATGTGTCTAACTACAGATCAATAAGTCTTCTCTATCTCATGTTTTAAAAGTTTTATATCTGTTTATAATATCATTGCGTTCCATTTCTGAATAATTAACAAAAAAGAATAAATCAGAAATTGCTTAAGTGTACTCTGATTTCAATTGTGATTATTCTAAATGTTTTCTTCTAAACTGGTTATAAACAATGAATTCTTAATTGCTCTTGTTTCACTGGTTTAAACATTTTGATTACTATAGTAAAGAATTCTTAACTGTTCTTTATTTGTAATCATTCACTTTCTTTCTTTGAACATGTTGAAAGATTCTTAATTTCCTTTTATCCCTTCAAAATCCATTCCATTCACTTTAATATCTAAAATTGTTCTCTGTTTGGCTATCTTGCCCTACAAAGCCATCTTTGGTGTAAAAAATTAATCCAGTAAAGCCATCCTTTCGACTCCATAGCCCAATGGCCTGAAATACTCAATCGTGCCCTTAGTTGGTGGATTGCACCATTTAAATTCAAACAAACTCTTAGACTTATAACTAGCCTAATATTTTCTAAGAACAAAGCTAAATTTTAAAGAGAGAGCCCTCTCTGGATACAGATTGGCTAGATTCTGTATCTGAAGGTTGCTTTGTGGTTACCTCGGATTTACTTTCCTTTTCCACAACTTCAAGGAAAATATGAGTGATAACATAGTGGCGACTCCACTGGGGAGCTGAATCATTTTAATTGTTACTATTGTTTACTTATAAGCTACAGACAGAGCCTGAAGATCAGCCAGGTAGCCTTTGAACTACTTTTGCTCTGCAATTGCATAGTAAATAAATGTTGCTTCAGTATATCTCTGGTCTAGCTTATAAACTGAACTTTGGTTTCAAACATTCAATCAGTTTCTCTAGTTAAATAAATCTTTAAGAAAATTTAAATCCAATATCTGAAACCTCTTAAAGAAATTATAGAAGTTGTTTTGAAAATTCATAAAAAAAAAAACAAAATAATTATAAAATACTCAAAATTTGGTTTCCTGAAGAACTAACTTTTTCTTCAGAATTTTTTTACAGGTTTAGATCTGATCTATGATGGTGGACAGGGATCAGACACACAAAGGTTAAAATCATCCACCTGGTGACTCCAAATCAATTTCACAATCAAGACTCCACTGGAGGAATGAACCTCAAAGAACAATATGGAAAGATCGGGCTTTCAACTTGTATCTTAATCCAAGACATTATGTTCTTTCTCATTAAGAAATTTTTTCAATGTATATTGTATTTTATAGAAGATCTTAGATTAGTTTTTAATTATTTTCCTTTGAACATTGTAAGTAATAATTCTCCTAATCTCTTTGAGCAGCTTTCTTATGAATCTAATGCTGATCATTTTCCAATTAAGAAGCCTCAAATAATCAAGACTGATCTTACAATCCCTGTACATATCCCTGTGCCATATAAAGTTCCAGATAGATATAAGCCCCTTATTTTACCTCCTATACTCCATGATTTTCCTAAAAAATACTACAAGTATCTTCCTAGATTTGATGGAGAGAATGGTATCACTACCCAAAAACATATTCAAGGTTTTGAAAATTATTTGGATTTATTTGAGATTGATGAAGATGATGTTAAAATCAGGCTTTTTTCTCTTTCTTTGCAAAATAGAATAAAGAATTGGTTCAAAAATATACTTAATGCTAGCATCTCAAATTTCCAACAGTTTATCAAACTTTTCCTTGATAGATGGATAATCAAAGTTAATCATTTTGTGATCATGGAAGAATATAATCAATTAAAAAGACATTCAAATGAAACAATACAACAATTTTCTGACAGATTTAATCAAGTTTATTATTCATTGCCATAAAATATTAGACCTCCTCATGATTCAGCTCTCTTGCATTATCCAAGTGCCTTTGATCCAGAAATAGAATTTCGATTAAGAGAAAGAGATCTAAAAACACTTGTACAGATACAGAACATTGCAGTTGACGTGGAAGTTAATCTCCAAATCAAACAAGAAAAGTTGAAAGCGGAAGAAGAGGAAAAGAAAAACATTACAGAGGTAAAACTCAACCTTTTGGTAAGAAAACTAGATGAAAGAACACATGAGATCACTATGAAAGATGAATTTTTTTATTCAAAATCACCATGAAGAAATAGAAGAGGTTGATAGCCATGAACAAATTCCTGCTAATTCCAATTATCATAGATCAGAAAATGAATTTACAAATCAATATGAGGAAGAAGAATTTGTTGATCTAATGTGTATGTTTGATGACATTCCTTCTTTTGATGATTTGCCTAAATATGATCATTATGATGATAGTTATGTTCTACAAACTCAAGTTAACTTTACAGAGCAATCAGAAGCTAGTTTGTGGGATGAAGAAACTCAGTTTCAGCAGATTGAAGACAGTGATAAGCCAGTATAGATCAACCATGAGAATGAGGAAGAAAGAGCAGAAAATGTGGAAATAAGTGAAGATTCTTTACCTCTTTGTTTTGCTTCATTTCAGTTCATTAGAGACAACTATCATGCCATCAATAATCAACAATCTTTAGGAATTGTGATTGACAACAAAGAAGATAATGAAACTATTGATCAAGATTTTTCAGTTTCACAATTGCAGTTATCAGTTCCCATTGAAATAAATGATCAAATGACACAAGAAAGTTCCATACCATTGTTTTTTGAATCATTTCAATGTTTAAAGGAAATGTGGTATAACATATTTAATGAAAAGGATGAGAAACTTGGTGAAGTTTATGAAGTCTCATGGAAACTTATATGCTATAGGTTGCAGCCATTTTCCCAAGTTTTTCAGGATCCAATAGCAGCTATGTTGAATATTGAAGGTATTCAAAGCATTCCTCTATTAACTAACTATGATTTTCAGAATCAAGATGATAAATGATTCAACACTCAAAAATTACAATCAGTAGGAATATCATCACAAATCTTATCTGAAAGTTTACAAGGAGATAAAGATGAAAATAACAGTTCATATTCATGGTATGGAGGCCATCCAGAACAGATGTACAGTTGTTCAGATCAGTTAAACATCAGTGTATATATTTTGGAAGATCCTTTTGTACAGTTTCTAGAGTCAACAAAGGAAATCAAGTGTTTCTTTATCCTCTCATTTGTTGACAAGTTTCTAATAGGTTGCAGAAGTACAATTTTGATAATCAACAAGAAAATGCAACAAAATCTATCAAAGTACATAATGCTTGAATGGTTGCATTGGCTATTTCATTTTACCTAACTAGCAGTTGAACAATAGATTGAGTAGGTAGATGAGTGCTAATAAGCTCAAAATTTTGAGCATTTTTTTTAGTTTTCAATTTTCAGCTAGTTTTCCATTAAGTTGGTTTGAAAATTTTTGTGTGTTGTTTTAGTTTCAGATTAGATTTCAGTTTGCAGAAGACAGAAGACATTTATTGGTTCACCAAGGTCAATGGATGAGGACAACTGACCTGCTGTTCTTGACTTTTCACCAGGAAAAGCCATCCCCAAGTGGAGCCAGTGTTAGACTCCTATACCAATAGGTGTCATTTTTCATGATTGACTTGATGAAATATGCAATATGTTCAAACCTTTTCTTGTTGCAAAGGTGTTCCATATTTTCAAAAAAATCAAAAAATCAAAAAAATTAAAAAATGTAAAGAGGGTATACCCTAAAAGAAAAATCAAAGGGTAAAAAGAATAAAAATGGCCAAAAAGTAAAAGAAATGAACCCCATCAAAAAGAAAGGCCAAGGAAAGTGTGCAAGTCTAAATGCCACTACTTTTTACTCTGATGTAATAAAAAAATTGTGTGCAACTTGTATTTTATGCCACAATTCATGAATAGTCAAACTGTTTAAGCTTGGCTAGTTCATTTTTCAATTTCATGTTGTAGAATAGAGAATAAATATCTAGCCAAACAGTTTAATCTTGGCAGATAAGTAGATAGGTAGAGTTAATAAAAGGAGCTCAACAGTTTAATTTGAGCCCTTGGATGTAATAAGTGTAGACTTAGGTAGGCTTGCCATGTAAAAGAAAAAGAAAAGTGTGATAAGGGTTTGCTAGTCTAAGTGCACCCTAATAAAGGAGAAAAAATGGTAGAGTAAAGTAGATAGGGTAGGTAGATGATGTTGTAGAATTACATTTGATGGATGATGGCTCTAGATGTGTTAAATCTTCTGTTTTCATCACAAATGCAAAGGTAGATACTACATTGGAAAAGTTCACAGCAGAGCAAAGTCAAATTATTAACTTTCCCTCTCATTTTCCCTAAACAATTTACTAATTCCCCTAAGCACTAAGGTATTTGGAGATTAAAGGGGCTCAAGGCATTTCCTTGACTTTTGGAGGGACCGGACCCTCGGCCCAATAATTGGAAAAGCCTAAGTACTTAAAATCATTCATCATCATACTCATTCACTTCATAGAATTTCATAATAAACCCTCAAAATCACATTTTATCCTAAGTTTAAGTGATGAAGTGATTATCATGCAATTTGCTTCTAAATCTTCACTTTCTTAGTTATATTAATGTATTTTGAGTTTACATTGTCCCATGGTCATATTAACTCTAATTTATATATTAAATCCCTATGAAAATCACCTTTTCCTATGTATATAACTCCTTTTCATATAATATTCCCAAAACCCATGTATTATAACTATTTTAGCCAAAAGTATTTTATTCCCACTTATTCAAATCAAAAACCCACAATATGCCCCCTTTTGGGTAAAATATAACATTAATTCTATTCTCGCCCCCTATGGTAAGAAAATCACATTGGTTTAAATATCATATAATAAAATATATGAAAAGGTTTAAACATATGTATATATGTTTAAAACAAAAAGTAAACCCAAAGTTTAATTAAAATCAAACTTTGAAATAATCCATCCCCGCACATTTTCCATTTCCAACCATTCGAAAGGGATTAATTAATCCATATGATTAATTAATAACCGAACCCTCCAATCAAACGCCTCCCGAAATGATTAATTCATAATAAATCACGTCGGGCCAGCGCCACTAAAACCCTATCAACTCCCCGTCCTGTCCACCATGCGATCTCCCGCTCCAATATCGACGACTGTCGTTGATTCCGCTGGCCATCCCTTATCCGAAAGTTAACGCGCGAAATAAAAGTGGTTTTTTAATAGTGTCGTGGCCAAGCGTCACTTGCTGTATCGATTCGCTGCCATTCCGCCCAAAACCACCCTCCTCTAAAAGCAGTGCGGACAAAACTGTAAACCATCTTCCCCCCTGTAACTCACCTCTAGTACATGATGACGTCATTTATTAAAAACCCCGCCACCCCATTTGACTTTTCCAATAAAACAAAAATTCGTGTCTTTTTCATTATCTCGTCCACAGTCAAAGAATACACCCTCCACACAGAAAATTCAAATTCCAATTGTTAAACTCTGTCAACCGTTTACCCGTTTAAGCAAAAACACGCTAGTGTTGCTCATTTTTACCTGATTGTGTATTAAAACCCTTTGTAACCCAGTTGTCCCACCTGAAACCTCTGTTAACCAATTCGAGCATGGTTTACCTCCCAAAAATCATTCTAGATTCACTCCACAGACCTCTCAAAATCAAATGAAACATTTTCGGCCTCCCCTGCAAACCAATGTTTTCTTAACAATTTGTTTTGTTTTACAGGTGATCAGAAGACCACATCCTTGGATAAACAGTCTTAATATTATTCATAAGACTTGTTTACTCTAAGAGTATTATAAAATCTATTCAAATAGAGATGGAAGATAAAACATACAGTTGAAAGACAAGCAAAGGAAACAGGATATTAAACGATTTACTGTTGAAACAGACAGTAAAAACCTAAACTACACATTCAAGGTAAAAGGACACAGTAAAGAATGGTTAGAGAGCATAACAGTTAAAGAGTATCAGTGGTTAAAGTGTATCAGGTAAAAGTCAGAGTGAAAGTTAAAATGAAGTTACAGAGCAGTCAAAGGTAAAACAATAAAAGTAATTACAGAGGCAGTAAAATGGTAAAAAGAGATGAAAATGCTTTCACCAACATTGAAGTTTATCTAAAGTGAAATTAAAACAGTTAAAAGAACAAAAAAGTGAAAAAGATGAAAAACACAACAAGAAAGAACATTTTTGCAGAAATTTAATGTTTTAGTCATTGTTTTTCAGAAACTATTGTGATCAATCCAAGATGAATTTTGAAAAACTGAAGGAGTTTTATGTTCTTAAGAGAACCATCTACAAAAACCTCTCTCACGTTTCTAACATCTATTATGGTTTTGGAAATATTAAACAATGATGGAAAGCACTTTTTGTAGAAAATACTAGTTAAGTCATCATTTTGAAGAGAAGATTGTGGTAAATAAAAAATACATAATACAAAAATGAAGGAGGTTTTTGTTCCTAAGAGACATATCTACAAACACCTATCTCACTTTTTTCACAGTGATTTCAGAATGATAGATACATGCACATCTTTACAGGCTATTTTTCAGACTCTGTAAAACTCTGTTTTACACATATTTTTGCAGAGCCTTTTGTGCATAGCTGGAGAGGAATTTTTGGAAACTGAAAGAGGTTTATCTCACCAACATATTAATCTACAATAAATTCTTTCACTATTTACATAGCTATTACGGATTTAGAAATAAAAATGTCTCATTAGACCCAAAATTTGCAGAATTGTTGGAGCAGAATTGCACAAAGAAAGGAAGGAGTTAGTGACTTGGATGCCTCATCATCAACTAAGAGTTGGATCAAATTTGAATTCTCCTCTCTGTCATCACCTATCCATAATAAATAGTTCCAAATAGATGCATTAGTTTGAGTGTATTTTACTTAAGTTCTATTTATGTAAAATAGTTGGAGAGATTTGTGAACCAATTTTGATATTTTTTTCAAGATATTTTAGTTTAGAATTTGTATAAATACTTCACTCTTGGAAGTATTTTATGTGGATTCTTCTACTTTGCTGTAACATTGTTTTTTTTGGAATAAAGTGCTTTGGAGAAATTTCTTTATGGTTTGCTGGATGATGAATTGAAGCTCAAGACTTTTTGTAGGATTCATGTGTCTAACTACATATCAATAAGTCTTCTCTATCTCATGTTTTAAAAGTTTTATATCTGTTTATAATATCATTGTGTTCCATTTCTGAATAATTGACAAAAAAGAATAAATCAGAAATTGCTTAAGTGTACTCTGATTTCAATTGTGATTATTCTAAATGTTTTCTTCTAAACTGGTTATAAACAATGAATTCTTAATTGC
>CM076584.1:175654308-175869459 GCA_034641835.2 Pinus albicaulis
GCTGTTGGGAGACAACTAGAACGAAGTCGATGGGGATCAGAGTGACGACTCCCGCCCCGAGCGGTTGTCGCGGAGCTTATACAATCCGGGCGACAACAGGCACCATAGAGCATCTTGCAAATGTGAAATTTTCAATTTGAAAACTATACAGTTGCATTGATAGATTTATTCCTCCTACTTATTATTTCAATAAGTTATTTTTCAGACATCTTCTGGCAAATATCGAAATAAATATTACTGCAACATTCACAAATACATATGCAGAGAGATAAATAGTAAATGACATAAGCACCATAATCAATCACATGTACACAATTATTTTTGGACAATTGTCCCTGGAAAAACCCAATGCGGGAAAATCGGAGCAGCAGATGAGGGTTTTATTAATTCTTCAGCAAATGATATCTTTACAAGGAAATATAATGGTAGATAAAATCTGAAACACCTGAGACAAAATTTCCGGCTCCCTCGGTGTAATGACTCATTTTGATTTATAAGCAAAATAATATTAGCATGTATACGACGTATGCATATGGTAGCTACATATGCATACATCGCATACACCGCACTAGTATACATACTTGCTAGTATTGACTCTTGAGAATAACTAAGTAGGTTAATAAGTCAATTATGAAAATAGATCATTAACTACCTTGATATAATAAATATGTCGAATGAAACCTTTAATAAATATCGGAGTAATATCTGAGTTAGGGTAACTAATTGAATATCATAATGCATTTCTATATCGCCGAGATATAATGAAATATCAAGCTAGGTACTTAACACATGTACTGCTCTTATATATGTATTTATGGTAAAGCATTGATCAAGAAAAATATAATTAAGTACAAATTATATTTGAGTAAACAAATAAAGTAATAATATAATTTGATTAAAATTATAAAGTTAATTTAATTAATTTAAAAACAAAATATAATAAAATTAATCTTAAAATAATTAATCAAAATAATATCTACATAAATGACTCTATAAATATCTCCATAAATGACTTAAATAAATATCTACATAAATGACTCTATAATATCACCATAAATGACTTAGTAAATATCTACATAAATGACTCTATAATATATACGTAAATGAAGGAGGTGATTAAAAGTTATAAAAGGAAGGAATATGAATGAGGAGGGGAGGTTTTTTTTTGGCTAATTTCTGCACACAGAAGGAAACTATTGTCTGAGGAAATAGTGAGTGGTGTGAATTTGTTTTGAAGCAAGTCTTCACTGTTCTTGGAATTCTGGGCACGGGGGCAGAAGAGATATCTTCTGGATCTAGGATTTGCTCTGGAAAATCCTAGATTGGCCGGGAGGAAAAGACTGTTTTGTTAACATGTCCGCTGCACTCACGGGAAGAGCCACAACCCAACAAGTTACCAAATTCGTTCCAGGTATTCTTCTGTGGATAAATTTGTTAATTATGTGAGTTAAATTTTACTGTCTGTCTGAATTCATTTTTATTAATGCTTCAATTTGTAAGTAGGAAAATTCTGATTAAATGCCACAGTTTGGGGGTCGTTACACTCAAACAATTCTCTGACACCCTCATCAGCCTCTGCTGACTCATGTGCCTATCTCCATGTTTCTCTGCGTAGTCCCAACGCTGGATTGCGTAAGTCTGCATAGGGACTGCGTGGGTTCTCTGCGTTGCAGCCTCAAGCTCCCTCTAGTGGCCCATTGCTGCCCTCTGTCCTTGATCTCGATCACTACTAACTCCCTCCGCCCTCTGCTTCTGCAAACCCTTCGCTATGCAACTCTCCCACTGAAATCGAATTTTATTACTTTAGAATCAATCTCCTTCAGGTATTTAGTGTATGCTCAACTTATTTTCCAAATGACCCTCAGTCTTTCTTTTATAATCTTCTCGTTGGAGAACCAACGGCCTAGATTAGAAGATTAATCAATGGCTAAGATTAAAACTTGACTTGATCCATGTTTTCATTTCCCAAAGTTTAGACTTAGTGTCTTCATTAAAATAATTAATTATTTTAATAAGTCATGAACCGAGTGGAATTTCCATAAACGGTTTTTGGGTTCTTTGGGATGCTACTGTCCAAGCCTCCCTCCAAAGTTTGAGGCTTGGAACACTTCTGGATGTTACAAAAATCAACACTCCCTCTTAGCGAGGAAGGTGTTCCAACAATATGCCTGCTGCATGCTGCTCTGCTTTTGAAGCATCCTCTGCGCTGCTGATCTCTGGACGCTGCCCCTCATCTGCTGCGCTGCTGTCTTTTGTACTGCTGCCTTTGACACTGCCACTGTCACTGCTGCATCTGTACCACAACTCCCTCTAGATACTGATTCTGTCCATTCCTGCTAGTGGAAGGGATTGTTCATCATCACCATCTTCTTTCTGAAGTAGACAAAATTTGTCTTCCCTAGAGCTTTCATGAGGATGTCTTCCACCTGTCCTCCTGTTGGAGTTTACTGCAGTTGAACAACTCCAGGTTGTACATAGTCCCTGATGAAGTGACACTTGATGTCAGTATGTTTCGACCTATCATGAAACACATAGTTTTTAGAGAGCTTGATGCAACTCTGAGTATCGCATAAGATGCTGGTCGCTTCCATTTTCTCCTTGAGTAGCTTCACTAATAGTTTTCGAAGCCATATGGACTTGCACAAAGCTGTGCTGGATGCCATATACTCTGCTTCTGGTGAGCTCAGTGCTACGGACTTTTGTTTCCTGCTGCACCAGGAAGTCATTCTTGATCCTAGACTGAAATAGTACCTGCTGGTACTCTTTCGATCTACTGAACTTCCAGCCCAATCTGCGTCGGTGAAACCACTCAACTTGACATCAATTGCTATGGGTGTACTTCAATCCAAGCTCGACTGTTCCTTGAAGGTGCCTGAGAACATGCTTGGTTTCTGCCCAATGAGCCCTCTTCGGTTCCACCATGAACTGACTAAGCGTATTTACAACTTAACAGATGTCTAGCCTTGTATTTACCAGATACGTCAACGACCCTATGAGCTGCCTAGATAGCATAGGATCAGCCTCATCATCTTTGGACGTGTCGATTTTCTTCCAGTAGGTGATCATTGGAGTTGTCATGTGTCTACAATCCTCCATCTGAAATCTCTTCAGAATCTCTGTAGTGTATCTCCCTCAACCAAGAAAGATCTCCTCATTCTGCTGCCAAACCTCCAACCCCGGAAAATAGTGCATCTGTCCTAGATCCTTTATGTGAAATTCTTCAACCAAATTCTTCTTGCAGTCCGTGATGAGCCTTGATGAGCCTTGATGATCTTGTTAAGAATAAATCATCTACATACAATATCAGCGTCAATGGCTCACTCTCTATTCTCAAATAGTAGAGGTTGGGATCTGCGTCACTCTTGACGAATCCCATCTTCCGTAGGTAGCTGTCAATTCGACCATACCAAGCTCTAGGAGCTTGCTTTAGTCCATATAACACTTTCTTCAATCTGCACACATTAGACTTCTGATCGTGTGTCTCAAAGCCCTCTGGTTGTTCTATATACACCTCTTCCTCCATCAAACCATTCAAGAATGTCGTCTTGACGTCCATCTGGTTAATTTCCCATCCCATTTGCGCAACAATGGATATCACAGATCTGATAGAGGTGTACCTGGGTATTGGGGTGAAGGTTCTTCATAGTCAATTCCTTCCTTCTGAGCATACCCCTTAGCCACAAACCTGGCTTTAAATTTCTCAATGCTGCCATCTGCAACATACTTGATCTTGTAGATCCACCTGGATCCTGCAACTAATCTCTCCTGAGGTTTGGGGACCACTTCCCAGACATCATTCGTCATGATGGAACTGTACTCTTCCACCATTGCATCAAGCCACACCTGGTGCTGAGCTGCTTTCCGAAAACTGGAAGGTTCTCCGACTTGAGCAACCAAGGCTTGATACCTCTCAGACTGCTTACGCTGTCTCTTCTCATTTCGGGGAATTCTGACAAAGTCCTCTGTATCCTTCAGAATCTATCGAAATTCCCTACTCGTTCTCCCATTGGTAGTGGGTGGATTTACTGGCTCTCCCTCTTGCAAATCCTCGGGAGACATGTCCCTTGGATCCCTATACCTTGGAGAGGCAACTAAATTTTCTGTTGCTGGTTGTTGGGGCTGTACCAGAGGCTCTTCCTCAGACTGCATAGCAGAAGGCAACTCGCAGGATCTTCTCAAAGCCTTCTCATCCATGAACTTCACATCCCTTCGCACCACTAATTTCCTACTCTCAGGAATGTAGATGCGATATGCCTTTGTATTCTCGCTGTATACTACCAGATACCCTTCTTTTGCAGTTATCTCCAACTTCTTCCTCTTTTCATTGGGCACATGACAGTATGCTGTACTGCCAAAGATCCTAAAGTGACTCACTTTAGGCTTACTGCTAGTGAAGGCACTTTTTGGCATGATCTTTCCCAGTGCGGCGTGAGGAGTCCTGTTCTAAATGTAGACAACTGTATTACATGCTTCAACCCACAAGAATTTGGGCATGTCTTGGTCATACAACATAACTCTTGTTGCTTCAACAATAGTCATTTTTTTCCTTCCTGCCACACCATTTTGCTCCAGATTGTATGGAGTTGTCCACTCCCTTTTGATGCCTTCCCTTGCGCAAAATCCAGTGAACTCTTTATCCATGTATTGACCACCATTATCTGATCGCAATACCTTGATCCACTTCCCTGTCAGATTTTCAACCAGAGCCTTAAACTCTTTGAACCGACTGAAGACTTCATCCTTGGTCTTCAAAAAGTAGATTCAGGTTTTCCTGGAATGGTCATCAATGAAGGTGACGAAGTACTCAGCACGACTAAGAGCTCTAGTGGACATCGGTCCACAGATGTCTGAGTGTATCAAGTCCAATACACCTTTGGCCCTATTGTTGCTTCTTTGTTATGCTGCCTTGGCATATTTTCCCAATACGCACCCCTTGCAGACATCATCTCATTTAGTGCTCAGCCCTGGAACACCTGTGACAATCTTCTGGAGAGTTCTCAACGCCCCATGATGCAAATGCCCCATCCTTCTGTGCCATAGCTCATTCAGGTCCGTTTCATCTGTGCTGCCGACTAGTGCCATTGGAGACTCAAGCCGCAACTTGTAAAGTTTGTTGCTTCTTACCCCGATCTGTGCCTTCTTCTTCCAATTGGGGTGTTTGACGTAGACTCTATTGCCAATAAAGTAGACGTCATAACCTCGGTTTTGAAGCTGAGACACTGAAAGCAAGTTCATCCCCAAACCCGGCACATGCAGTACATTAGTAGCCCGGATTCTATTTCCAACCTCGGTCCAAAAAACTACGGTACCTCTCCCAACATGAGTGCATTTTGCTTTATTACCCATGGTTATTTTGAAATTCATCTGCTCTTCTTGGTAGTCGAAAAATAGTCCCTTTCTCCAGTCATGTGAGCAGAGGCTCCACTGTCAATATAACAGACATCAAAAGAAGCAGCGCTTGATACGCAAACAAATTCTTCCTCAATTTTGGATGCCAAAATAGAGACATCATGATCCATCTGTTCTGTCATGCTTCTTTCCCTTCCTGGAGAACTGCGTGAACCCTTCTGTGCTGCGATTGCAACAATAGACTTTCGTTCACTAGTCGATTCTCCCTTCCTGTTACTCATCTTTGGCTCTAATACCATGTCTAAATTTTCAATCTGAAAAACTATACAGTTGCAGTGATAAACTTATTCCTCCTACTTATTATTTCAATAAGTTATTTTTTAGAAATCTTCTGGTAAATATCGAAATAAATACTATTGCAACATTCACAAATACATATGTAGAGAAATATACAATAAAGGACATAAGCACAAGAATCAATCACATGTACAAAATTATTTTTGGACAATTGTCCCCGGAAAAACCCAATGCGGGAAAACCGGTGCAACGGATGAGGGTTTTATTAATTCTTCAGCAAATGATATCTTTAGAAGGAAATATAATGGCAAATAAAATTTGAAACACCTGAGACTGAATATCCGACTCCCTCGGACAATTCTTTGACACCTTGATCAGCCTCTGCTGGCTCCTGTGCCTGTCTGCGTGTTTCTCTGCGCAGTCCCAGCGTTGGAATGCGTAATTCTGTGTAGGGACTGCGTGGGTTCTCTGCGCTGCAGCCTCAAGCTACCTCTAGTGGCCCACTGCTGTCCTGTCCCTAATCTCGATCACTATTGACTCCCTCCGTCTTCTGCTTTTGCAAACCCTTTGCCCTACAACTCTCCCACTGAAATCAATTTTTATTACTTTAGAATCGATGTCCTTCGGGTATTTAGTGTACGCCCGACTTATTTTCCAAATGATTGTCAAGCCTTCTTTTATAATCTTTTTGTTGGAGAACCAACGACCCAGATTAGAAGATTAATTAATGGCTAAGATTAAAACTTGACTTGATCCATGTTTTCTAGAAGATTCACACTCTGAATTATTAATACCTTTTAATTATTTCATTTTCCTAAGTTTAGACTTAGGGTCTTCATTAAAATAATTAATTATTTTAATAAGTCATGACCCAAGTGGAATTTCCACAAACGGTTTCCTGGTTCTTTGGAACGCTGCAGTCCAAGCTTCCCTCCAAAGTTTGAGACTTGGAACACTTCCGAATGCTACAAAAATCAACACTCCCTCTTAGCGAGGAAGGTGTTCACAACAACATGCCTGCTGCATGCTGCTCTGCTTTTGAAGCGTCCTCTGCGTCGCTGATCTCTGGACGTTGCCCCTCATCTGCTCCACTGCTATCCTCTATACTGCTACCTTTGACACTGCCACTGTCACTACTGCATCTATACCACAACTCCCTCTGAGTACTGATTCTATCCATATGCAGAGAAATAAACAGTAAAGGATATAAGCACCAAAATCAATCACATGTACACAATTATTTTTGGACAATTGTCCCCAGAAAAATCCAATGCGGGAAAACCGGTGTAGCAGATGAGGGTTATATTAATTCTTCAACAAATGATATCTTTAGAAGGAGATATAATGGCAGATAAAATCTGAAATGCCTGAGACTGAATATCTGACTCCCTTGGATAATTCTCTGACACCCTGATCAGCCTCTACTGGCTTTTGTGCCTGTCTGTGTGTTTCTCTGCGTAGTCCCAGCACTGGACTGCGTAAGTCTGCGTAGGGACTGTGTGGGTTCTCTGCGCTACAGCCTCAAGCTGCCTCCAGTGGCCCATTGCTGCCGTCTGTCTCGGATTTCGATCACTACTGACTCCCTCCGCCTTTTGTTTCTGCAAATCCTTTGCCCTGCAACTCTCCCATTGAAATCGAATTCAATTACTTTAGAATCGATCTCATACGGGTATTGAGTGTATGCCCGACTTATTTTCCAAATGAACCTCAAGCCTTCTTTTATAATCTTCTCGTTGGAGAACCAACGACCCAGATTAGAAGATTAAACAATGGCTAAGATTAAAACTTGACTTGATCCATGTTTTCTAGAAGATTCACACTCTGACTTATTAAAACCCTTTAATTATTTCATTTCCCTAAGTTTAGACTTAGGGTCTTCATTAAAATAATTAATTATTTTAATAAGTCATGAACCGAGTGGAATTTCCACAAACGGTTTCTGGGTCCTTTGGAATGTTGCTGTCCAAGCCTCCCTCCAAAGTTTGAGACTTGGAACACTTCCGGATGCTACAAAAATCAACAACAAACACTAGAGATAGCAGCACAGATGGTAGCAGAGCCGTTCGACAGTACCCTATTTCCTGACCTGATCCACAACCAACTTGTCATACTTATTCCAAAGGTAGCTGCTTCCGGTCATATCCAAACCAGATCTTGTGCACAGGGGTGCATGACTAGAATTTCCCTTCTATTGGAAGGTCATAAATCTTGTAGGGTTTAGGAGAGATTTTTAGAGTATTTCAGATTTGCCTAGGGTATTCCAACCACAGTATTAAAAACTGGAACTGGTGACTGGACTGTTGGACCTAATGAATTGGGTTTCGAACCAGAACCGGTCAAACCGAGACAGGGCAGATCTCAATGAGCCAGTTTTAAAAAAAAATACATTAAAAAATTAATTTGTAATAAAAAAAACTATTTTTAAGATTTTCAACTATGATTCCAAGCCTATAGAGAGAAAATATGCAAATTTTTCTCATATATATACCATGTAAAGGTGAATATATCAAAATGGCACCGAGTGCAATACATATCATCGACAAAATACATAAGCAATGAGGCTCTAAATGGCCTTTAGAGTTCAAAAATAAAGCCTACAAACTATGGGGCCACTGGCCTACTACAAATCTACATATATGATATTAGTGATCAACATTATCACTTGAAACTTCTCATCATGATTAAACTCAGTTGGTGGAGTCTCGACTCCGAAACTTTGCAACTGCTCGAGTCACAAATTTCTCTATTGGTTCAGTGACTTGAGTCTCAAATTTCTGAAGGTATTTTTCCCTAGTATGCCCTATTACTTCATTTGGTGCTCCACATGGCTTTACATGGCCACCTATCCCAGTCAAGTGTTGTTTGAACTTGTAAATACTCCCTCCTGCAATAGATTTTTGGCAATATTTGTAGATCAATTTGCCATCAATCATAGCTCAATGAGCCCATGCAGTATCCTTGGCTTTTGGAGGCATGATGGCTATTACTTAGCTCGAAATTTATGTTGTTCCATTACTCCAGCAAAAACTCAACACTCTGCAAGCTCTCAATCAAGCTCACAAAAAATCCAAATGAGATGTGTGAGAGAAATGAGAGGGTACCTCTGCTTTTAAAGGTTTGGGGAGGGTGTTTTTGGAGGGAAACAACCCTCCTTTTCCCTCCAAAACCACCCATTATCGACCAAATCAGCGTCTGTGGGTCCCTTTTGTGGATGTGGCATCTAACCGATTGGTTTATCCATAAACACGCTGGTTAGCACTGGTCAGACCAGAAAAATTGGTCAAGCCCCTCCCTTAACCAGGTTTTCAGACCGGTTTGACTTGGTTGGGCATATGACTAGCCGGTTTGAACTGGCCGATTTTGAATATTATGATCCCAACTGACTCTACATAATCTAGGTCATTCTTATGTTATTATTAAGCTCAATATTGATGACTTTCAGTGATAGGTCGATCTAAACGCCACTCCTCAGACTTTGGCACACGTTAAAAGAAGCTCTTGTATTTCAGTTTTTACTAGTGATCTTGCTAGCTCTTTTTCTTTTGTGGCATCCTTTGTTTTGAGTCTTGACTGCCTTCACATTCAAGGATGTACTCCATTTTATCTGGTTTATCCATTATGGATTTATTTCCATTTTGTCTAGAAATTATGCAATATATTTATTAACTTTATTTCTCCTTCAGGTAGGATAGGCACTCCTTATTTCACTGCTGTTGTTTGTTCTATTTACAAGTCCCATTGACCTATTTTGGTCATTATTGGACATTAATATAATTTTTGTTGTGTTTTGAAGTTCCTTTGACCTCTTTTGGTAATTATCAGACATTAATATGATTTTTTTCTTTTATCAAACATATATGATGATGTTATATTGAAGCTAATTAGAGGACAGTGAGCATTGAAAGTTAAATCTCAGATTGAATCCGATGAAAAATAGAAATGGGTTTAAATAGCATTTTCGTTCTTTTAAACAGTCCTTGTAGATGCATATGAATCCTTTGATGAATCAAAGAGCAAGCATAAAATGATTATGTAGTCCAGAGGATTTGCAGTCATATCATACATTTTCTTTACCTTTAATCTGCTCAACTTCCAAGATTCTGTTATGGAGAAAGGCCTTGATATGGATAACCTATACCTGATTCAACAATTCTTGTGCATACTTAAAGTCTTAAATGCATCCATGATTGGGAATATTTCTCACAATGTACTCTCATATGCGGAGGTATATTCAATTATAAACCTCTTGTGAAAATTTCTAAAACGAAATCCTACTGCAGTATCTGATGTTATTTCTCCTACTTATTATTCAACAATAACTTATTTACAACTTCATATGCAACTTCTCCAACTCTGCGTGTCACCCTGTATGGTTCATAAAAGCGAGGCTTGAGATTTTCAGCCCCCTTTTGCTTTAGCGTGGACTGCCGATATCGCTGCAAGCGTAGGTAGACCAAATCCCCTACCTTGAACTGCCTCTCAACACGTCCCCTGTCGGTGTACAACTTCTGCTGATTCTGCGCTGTAGCCATGTTATCCTTGAGAGCTCGGAGTATATCCCAACTCTCTTGGATCCAATCCTTGGCTCTAGGAGCCTTGCTAGCACCAAACATCATGTCAGCAAAAGATAAAGCATGATACCCATACAATGCATAAATGGACACATACCGATGGACATATGATGAGTGTTGTTGTAGCAGTACTCCCCCAAGTGCAACCATCTCAACCATGCCTTCTGCTGCCCACTAACATAGTTACGTAAGTAGCCCTCCAGCCACTTGTTCACTATCTCTGTCTGCCCATCCGTCTAGGTGTGGTGACTAGTACTAGGTGTCAATTCAGTGCCCACCAAATGGAAAAGCTCCTGCTAAAACCCGCCCATGAAGCGGATATCCCTGTCACTGACAGTGGTCTTTGGGAGACCATGCAATCTGAAAACGTCCCTGAAGAATAACTCCGCTACCTATGTTGCTGTGTAATGGGCCGATATGGCGAAGAAGTGAGCATATTTAGTTAGCCGATTAATGACTACAAATATGAAATCCTTGCCTTGCACAGTGGGCAACCCCGTAATGAAATCCATTGAAATACTCTCCCATTTCCCGTCGGGTATGGGAAGAGGTTGCAATAACCCTACCGGATGGTTCATCTCCCCCTTGATATGCTGGCAAACTTCGCACTCCCTGACATGCTGGAGTACGTCCTCTTTGAGGCCCTTCCAAGAGAACCTCTCCCTGATGGCCCTATAGGTCTTTGGTGAACCCCTGGTGGCCTGATAATGGCGAGTCATATGAGGCGTGCAATAACTTCTTCTTGAGCTGGGAGCTCTCAGTCAAGAAGATCCTATCCCTGTAGTAGATCACCTCGTCCATCACCCTGTACCTGTCATTTGTGACCTGACTGTCCAAAATCTCACAGGCAAAACAGTCCTTGGAGTACTCCACTAGAAGTTGAGCCCTCCAGTTCGTGTCCAAACTCATCAAGGACAACGCTGCCAGTCTGCGTGAAGTGCATCGGCCACCACGTTGTTCTTCCCCTTGACATACTCGATGTCAAAATCATATGCCTGGATTTTGCTGACCCACTTCTGCTGCCTCTCCTACAACTGTTTCTGCTCTAGGAAGAATCGAAGGCTGTTGTGTCCTGTCCTCACTCTGAACCTATTCCCCACCAGGTACTGTCGAAATTTGGCCAATGCATGCATGATTGCTAACATCTCCTTGTTGTATATAGCATACAACCTCTCATGTGGCAGCAACTTCCGACTCTCAAAAGCTATGGGATGGCCTCCCTGCATCAAAATTGCGCCTATCTCCTCCCCTGATGCATCACACTCCAGGACAAAAGGCTGTGTAAAATCTGGCAATGCCAAAACTGGACAACTGCTCATCACCTCCTTGAGCCTATTGAAAGCCCTCTGTGCTGTATCAGTCCAACTGAATGCTCCCTTTTTGGTGAGATTTGTAAGGGGTGCTGCAAGTTGGGAAAATCCCTTGACGAACTTCCGGTAGTAGGTGCAAATACCCACAAATCCCCGAAGCTCCGACACATTCTTCGGCTCTGGCCAATCCCTGATGGCCTTGATCTTCTCCTCGTGGACCCTCACTTCGTCCACCTTGATAATGTGCCCTAAATAGAGCATCTCTGTCAACCCAAACTTGCATTTGGAGAGTTTAGCATAATATTGTTGCTCCTCCAAGATGCGTAGTACAACCTCTATATGTCGGAGGTGCTCCTCCCATGTCCTGCTGTAAATCAAGATGTCATCAAAACACTAATACACACTTCCTCAAGTGACTGCGGAAGATGTGATTCATGCATGACTGAAATGTGGCTGGAGCATTGGTCAGCCCAATGGGCATCACCAAGAACTCAAAATGGATGTAATGACACCTGAAAGCGGTGTTGGGAATGTCCTACTCCCTCACGCGAATCTGATGGTACCCGGATCTCAAATCAAACTTCGAGAAGAACTTCGCCCCCCTCAGCTCGTCCATCAACTCATCGATCCGTGGGATGGGGTACCGGTTCTTTATGGTCTTCTTGTTTAGGGCCCGGTAGTCAATGCACATCCTTAATGTGCCGTCCTTATTCTTCACCAATATTACTGAAGAAGCAAAAGGGCTAGTGCTAGGACGGATATGTCCAAGAGCTAAGAGCTCATGGATGGCCCTCTCAATCTCATCTCGATAGGCCTTTGGATGCCTATAGGGTATAGTGATGACAGCCTGCATGCCCTGCTCCAGCTCAATTGTGTGCTCAAACTCTCGATCTGGCGGCTGCCCTGCTCCAGCTCAATTGTGTGCTCAAACTCCCGATTTGGCGGTTGCCCTGGTGGTATCTCCCCAAAAACTATGGCATACCTGTCTAGAATGGACTGTACATCTGGGTGTACGGTCTGCCCTATAGATCCTGCCTTTGAAACACGTAACTCTACTGCCCACTCTATGCCCCCTTTTCGGAAATCCACCTCCATCTGGTGTGCTGAAACTATCTGTGGTGGGTAGGTGTGCATACCCCGAATCTTCTCATGCCTCCTAGTCTTCTTATCTGTCCACTCCATTTCCAAGGTCTCCCAATTAGTGGTGACCTTCCCCAGCGTGATCAACCACTGCACCCCCTAGTATCACGTTGGTGTCCGGGATGTCCACCACGAAGAAATGGTCAGTAAGGGTGTACGTCCCCATAGTCACTGCCAAGGTTGGCACATACCTGGCACACTGCATGGTCTGGTCACTTGGAACTAGTACTGGAAATCCATCAAAGCTCTCCGTTGGGATGCCCCTCCGCTCTACCATCTGGGCATCAATTAAATTGTGGGTGGCCCCACTGTCCACTAACACTGAAACATGCTATCCCCACACTGTGCCTCGGACACGCAGTGTTAAGTACTTGGGAACTCCCCGCAAGGATGCAAGGGCTCCCCTGGTAGGTGCAAAAGATGCACCTCCCGCTCCTGGTGGTGGAGGTGGCAGATAATCCCCTCTCTGCACTGCACTGCTGCCTCCTGCCTCTAACTCCTCATACTCCT
Organism: Pinus albicaulis; assembly: GCA_034641835.2. Classification (NCBI taxonomy): domain Eukaryota; kingdom Viridiplantae; phylum Streptophyta; class Pinopsida; order Pinales; family Pinaceae; genus Pinus; species Pinus albicaulis. Next base: position 175,667,486 of record CM076584.1, read on the forward strand.
TTTCCCCGCTACTGTTAGAGAAGACCTCGATGTAATGTGCCTTCCTCGCGGCACAACAGTCTGCTGGTGCCCATCGCTCCTGACATGTGAAACATATCCTCCTCCGCTTCAAATCTCTCCGGGTCTCATCATCTCTTGGCCCTCTACGCTGGTTTTCCTTTGGAGGCGGAACCCTCATGTCTTTTCCCTTTGTCTGGAACGCCGATCTTTGGGGAAAAGGGGCTCTAGTCCGGGGTAGTGCATCCTACAAATCCTGGCTCCTCCCAACTGCATCATGATGTGTGGCTGGCCTCGTTGATCTGACTAACCCCCGTAGAGGCTCTGCCAATCCATCTATAAACATATAGATCATCCGGGCTACGGATAAATCAGGCACCATCACGAAAAGTCTCAAGAACTCTGAAATGTATGTGTTCGGACTCCCGGTCTTCTTGAGCTTAGTTAGCTCAACAAAGTGCTCCTCTGGATCCCTCCGATCAAATCGCTCTATCAACCTTCGTGTGAATTCGGCATATGCCGTCACTCCTGAGTGTCCCAGCGTAGCCATCCTGTGAAACCACTAGTCATGGGCATTGCCCTCCAAGTGCAGCACTGCTACCTTGATGGCCTCTGTCTTCGCCATCTAGTTAAGCTGGAAATATATGTCCAACTTCTCCACCCAAGCCTTTGCCGAACACTTCGATGAACTGTCAAATGTCGGTAGATAGAATCTACCCACAGTGCACTGCGTATCTCCGTCATGTGAGTGCCTGTTCCCCCTGTGATGGTTGCGGGGTCTTTTGTCCCGCTTGAGCTGAAGAAATCATGGAATGTGAGGGCATCTTTGAACTCCTGACCGTAGGACTGGTACTCCGCAAAGTATTCTCCCATGTGTGCTAGTTCCTACTCCTGCTATGCTCCTGCCCTAGTGTCTACGGTAAGAAAAGTAGGCATTGTGGAACGGGGAGGTTTGTGTGATGCCATCTGATGCGCCGTGAGGTGCTCCTGCAAGTGATGAGATGTGCCCGAGCCCTCCCCAACATGGAAACCCCTTAGGGTCTCACACTGTCTAGACTCTGCCGTGAACCTTTGCCCCATCTCTTCTATCCACCTCGACAAATCCTGCACTGATTTGAGGAGGAGTTCCCCGAACTCCTTCTCGGCATCTCTTTCCTCCGCCATTGGTTCCTCTTCCTCCGCGTCCACCACTGGAATGCTGTCACCTTTCTCGAAGGTGAGCTCTAACCTCCATTCTTGGTCTTTATACTTTCTTCCCCGGTAAGTGATGTATGGTTTTTCTGCTGGTGTCATAGACAATCCGCTCCATAGGCTAAGCCAAGTCTATGAGCCCTGATACCACTGTAATATCCCGAATGGAAATAAACAACAATATAAAGCACATAAACAAAGACATACAGCAACTATAGGAAAATCATAAGAAAAACAGACAATATGGAGAACGTTGAGCCATTTTATTAATACTGAGAAATGGAAATGAGTACAGAGGTGATCAGAATGATGCCACCTTGGCTTGCACTAGGTAAGCGTAGAAAGACTCTGAGGAAATGACTCAGAATGGCTGCTCCCTCAAGACTGCGTTATCTCTAGAGTTGCTGTTTCTGCTACTGTGCTGCTGCTACTGCTGGAATGAACTGAATCTTTGGGGCTGCTCCCCACCTCGGAAAATTCTGAAACTTCGGGAATAACCTCTACTCCCAATACCCAGAAAAGCCCAGAAAGCTTTCTGGAAATGGTTGACCACCAAAAATGGCTCCTTTGAGGCACTACGCTATTCCTCAAGGAGGGATGTTGTCTCTAAATGATCTGCTCCAAATAATGGCCCCTGACTCCTCCTAAATACTGGAATAGGGAAGGGCTGACCCCTCTCCCACTATCCTAGGCTGAATCCACCAGCAAACCCTCAATCCGGAACCACCTCCTCTCAAGAATGCGTACTCCCTCTCACTGACTACGCTGTCTCTCTGAGTGAATGCTCCGCCTGTGGTTGCTGCAACTCTCTCCGGCAAAACAAGGATGAAAATCCTCACCCGAGCAGGCACTTGAAGTCCCCCGGGGCTGAGGTTGGGATCTCCGAATGGAGACACATGATGTATTGAACAGTACGTGCAGAGTTTGCTAAACAACAAGCGTGCTTAATGTCAAAAGACAAATCTCAAAGATGCATAATCAGAATCATAGTTTTAAAACAAGGCCGAACAGAATCGGAACCGGTCGAGTTGACCGAGCCGAAGGGTAGGCCGGTCCGACTCGGCTTGGTTTGACTTAACTCGGCCGAGTTGCTCGAGCCGGCCGGTGGGCCCAAAAAAAAGTAAAAAACGGACTTGAAAATGAAATTTTATCTGCTGTTAGGTTTTTTTTTAGGTTTTCTAACCCCTCCCCATCCTATTTAACTAACCCAACCCCTCTCAATACCTCACATCTTTCTCATTCAATTTGCTTGAGCATTTGTGAGGGTTTTCTGAAGAGTTGTGGAGTTTGTTTTGGAGCAGCTTTGAGGAGTCTTTTGGGCAAGCTTTGGAGCAGCAGTGAGGAGCTTATTGGACAAGCTTTGGAGCAGCATTGAGCTAGAGGAGGCTAGAGGCTAGAGGTATTTATTTTTTCTCTTCTAAAATCTGCCTTTGTTTGATTTATTTATTTAGCAAATCTGAAAATGGTAAACATAGTTTTTGGTGAAAGAAATGAACATAGAATGACTAGTTTTTTTTTGTTTTCATTTTCAGATTTAAACCTTTTCTTTCCAAGTCAAAAACTCAGTCCAAAATGGCCCCTAGAGCGAAAGATACTGCTTGGGCATATGCTGAAATGGTTGGTGATCAAATGTATTGCAAATTTTGTAAGAAAAAAATTAAGGAGGGTGGAGGGGGCATTCATAGACTGAAACTACATTTGGCTGGTCTTAGAGGCCAAATTACTTCATGTGAAGCAGAAAACATTGGGGAAATTAGGAAACAGTTGAAAGAACAATTTGAGAAGTTTGAGCAAGAGAAAAATAGGCAAAAAGAAATATAGGCTGAAATTGGGAGGAAGAGGAATCTACAACATATGATGGCTGCGAACTCAAGTTTTGCATTCATAGACTGAAACTACATTTGGCTGGTCTTAGAGGCCAAATTACTTCATGTGAAGTAGAAAACATTGGGGAAATTAGGAAACAGTTGAAAGAACAATTTGAGAAGTTTGAGCAAGAGAAAAATAGGCAAAGAGAAATATAGGCTGAAATTGGGAGGAAAAGGAATCTACAACATATGATGGTTGCCAACTCAAGTTTTGAATCTTTTGATTATGAGGGTTCTTCATCTATCCCTTCCACTGATGCATCAAAAAACCCCTTTTGCTATGTTCCTGCCTCTATGGAGTCTATTTCTGAAAAGGGTAAGGGTGCAATGAGAAATAAGGGTACTATCAAAAGTTTTTTTGTGCCCTCATCCCCCTCTGATAGTGCAACTGCATATGGTCCTAGTCCTCCAACTGTGCAGCCCACTTTAGATGCTCATTGGAAAAAAGAATTGAGAGATGTTGCTTGTGATTACATTGCTAGATGGTGGTATGATGCTGATATTCCCTTCAATGCTACTCGTTCACCATATTATGAACCTATTTTTGATGCCATATATGCTACTGGAAAGGGCTTCAAACCTCCTACTATGCATGAGTTAAGAGGATCTTTTTTGCAAAGAGAGATTTCGAACATTGATGATTATTTGAAAGAGTTCAAAAACTTATGGGCACATACAGGATGTACCATCATGTCAGATGGATGGACTGATCAGAGGAACCGTACCATCATAAACTTTCTTGTCTTTTGCCCATGGGGAACCATGTTTCTAAAATCAGTTGATGCATCTAATAGGGTGAAAGATGCACAGTTTTTACAGCTTTTGGTTGAGGTTGTTCAAGAGGTGGGGGTGGCAAATGTTGTTCAAATCATCACAGACAATGCCTCTAACTATGTTCTTGCTGGTAAATTGTTAGAGGAAAAACACCCAACCATATTTTGGACCCCATGTGCTGCACATTGCATAGACCTCATGCTTGAGGATATTGGCAAAATAGACTGGATCAAGAACACTATAGAGCATGTCAAACACATCACAAAATATATTTACAATCACTCATGGATTCTGAGTCTGATGAGGAAATACACAGGGGGCAAGGAGCTTATTAGGCCTGCCATCACTAGATTTGCAACACATTTTTTGACATTGCAATCTATGCTTGCCCAACATAGAAACTTGCAAAAGATGTTTTCTAGTGATGAATGGAATGAATGTCAGTGGGCTCGCAAACAGGATGGCAAAGATGTGAAAATTAAAGTCAATGAAGAAATATTTTGGAAAAAGGCAGCAGAGATTGTGAAACTTGCTGAGCCACAGGTTAAGGTGTTGCGCTTGGTGGATGGGGAAAGATTGGCTATGGGCTTCATTTATGAGGCTATGGATCAAGAAAAGGAGCAAATAAGGGCAACATACAAGGATAGAGTGGCTAAGTATGGGCCCATTTGGAAAATCATTGATCAGAGATGGAATAATCAACTCCATCGCCCGATATATGCCGCTGGGTATTTTCTGAACCCAAGGTATCATTATAAAGCTCAGGAAACAAGAGCTTTGACTGGGGAGGTTAGAGATGGATTGATTGACTGCATTGATTGCATGATCCCCACTGAGAGTGAGCAGTTGAAGATACACAATCAGATTACTGTGTTTAGCCAAGCCACTGGTACCTTTGGCAAGAACCTTGCAAGGATTGCAAGGGAATCAGATGAGCCAGGTAAGCAAAGAATTTCAATTTTCAAATTTATATTTTATAATTTATTATTTTGTATAATTGTTTATAATTTCAATTTCAAAGTTGGATATAAATTTTTGAGCTAACTGAAACTCATTTTTTGCAGTACAATGGTGGGAGGCATTTGGTAGCCACTGTCCTGAATTGCAGAGGTTTGCAATCCGCATTTTGAGTCAAACTTGCAGTGCTTCTGGGTGTGAGCACAATTAGTTTGTCTTTGAGAGGATTCTCGCAAAGAAGAGAAACCGTTTGGAGCAAAAACGGTTAAATGATCTAGTGTATGCCCAGTACAACCTCCGACTAAGACGCAACCAATTGCTGAACAAAAGCCCTGATTCAGATCCCATTGTGTTGGAGGATATTGATCCAACATCAGATTGGGTAGTGGAGTCTTGTCCACCAGAGTTTGCCATAGATGGGGGGATTTCGATTGACTTCGATTTAGAGATGGAGGATACTATGCTCAATGTAGATCCACTAGTAGCAGACCCAGTCCCAAGCCATCCAGTTGTGGGTGCAGGCACTTCTTCTAGTTAGCCACGACGGAGACGCATAACTCGTCTATCTGATTCTCAAGGTGGTAAGGGCAAGGGTATAGCTCCAGTTGAGGACGTTGATTCAGAGGAGGAGGCGGAGTGAGCGTTTTTCCCCTCTGGTTCAGAGTTTGAGGAAGAGGACATTGGCTTGTCACAATCAGATGACTAGCAGTAGTTACTAGTGACTATTCATGTTTTGTTGTAGAGGCCATTTAGAGCCTCCTTAGTTATGTTTTTTGTTTTGATCTCTATATCATCATCATGTATTGGTCCTTGGACAGTGCACTGGGTGCAATTTTGAGATAATGGATATATTCATGAGCCTACTTTGATCATATGTTGTGTTTTGTATATATTGTAATGCTTTGTGTTTGGAAACATGAATAAAAATCTTTAAATCTATGTTTTTGTACAAAAAGATTAATATTTAATGTATTTTTTACAAAAATCGAGTCAACCGAGTCATCACTGATTCGGAGTCGGAGTTCGAGCCGACCCTCGGCCTGGTCGGAACCCGATTCCGTTTTTTAAAACACTGATCAGAATGAATGATAATGAGGAGACCCTCCCTCATTTTATGCTTGGTGAGCCTTGCCCTCACCTAGGCCCCACCATCAACTGCGCTATCTCCTTGAGCCATGCTATCCATCTCTCTCTGCACTGGCTTGGTCCCACGCTGCCCCTTTTCCCACGCTGCCACTTGACCACTAGGCCCCACATTGCCACCTAGTCATGTCTCTTAAGTGACTTTAGGAAATACTTTTTAGGTTAAGTGTGAGTTAAGTGTCCCTCTTCACCCACTTTATTTATAACTTAACTTTATAAAGGAAAAATAGTCAAAATTAATATTTCCAATTAGCTCTTACTAATTGGGAATATTACATCCAGCCCTTTTGTCTCAGAACCCAACCTCTTGACAAATCTGCGTGGCCCTGCGTCACACCCTCTGGAGGTTGTGCTGCCTCCTCTGCTGGTTTTGTTGCCTCTCTGCTATGTATTCTTGGTCTCGGAGAAGATCCTCTGGCCAATAACTGTCTCTGCCCCTCATTGCAACTGGAATCACTTAGATTTGATCTTCATCTGAGCACTTGCTCCGTTAGAAGAATTTGATCACTTGATTCGCTCAGTGTGTCTTTCCAAATGACCTTCAGGGCTTCCTTTATAGTCTTCACATTGAGAAATCAACGATCGAGACTAGATCTCTAATCAACGACTAAGATTATAACTTGACTTGATCTTCGGTTTTTCTAGATTATTCTCACTCTGTTTTATTAATACCCTTTAATTATTTAATTTCCCTAAGTTTAGATTGAGAGCCCCCATTAAAATAATTAATGATGTGATTAATCTGAATGACCTTTATCTATAATAAAACATATTCCGAGTGGAATTTTCACAAACGGTTTTTGGGTTCTTTGGAATACTAAGTGCCTACGCCTCTCCACAAATTTGGAGACTTAGAGAACTTCTGATTCTACCAAAAATCAACATTGTCCTGCAATTGGGACACTGAAAGTAAATTCATTCCCAATCCTGGCACATGTAGCACATTTGTGGCTCTGAGGTTATCTCTTGCTTCTGTTTGAATTTTGAAATGCTATGGTCCCTCTTCCTACTGGGGTATACTTCGTTTTGTTTCCCATAGTAATCTAGAAGTTTATCCGTTCTTCTTGATAGCTCGAGAAATATTCTCGAACTCCAGTCATATGCGCTGAAGCCCCGCTATCAATGTACCAATTATCAGTTGATGCAGAAGCCGATAAAGAGCAAATTCCTCTTCCAATATGGAAGATAACTCTGAGATGTCACTATCTTCCATCAAGCTTTTTCTTTTCTCTGGCAGCCTTTGCAGAAAACTGCGTAATCCTTCTAGGGTTCGATCTGCTGTCAATGCAACACCACGACTTCTCTTCAACGCAGATTCTTATGTGTCCTTGCTTAATCAAGCTCTGATACCATGTGAAAATTTCTAAAACGAAATCCTACTGCAGTATCTGATATTATTTCTCCTGCTTATTATTCAACAATAAGTTATTTACAAAAATTACTTCAGTAAATATCAAAATAAATTCTACTGCAGCCTTCACAAATAAAATACTAAGCAAAATATAAAGAAATGAAGCCACAAGAATGACAGTTATTTTTGGACAATTGTCGCCAGAAAAACCCAATGTGGGAAAACGGGTGCAACAGATGAGGGTTTTATTATTCTTCTTCAGCAAAAGTTTTTTGTACAAATAGCAATCAATAGTAATGAAGGGAAATCTCTGTGATAACACTGGAGAATTTTTCTCACAAATTTCTGACGGAAATCTAATCTCTGAGAGGCCCTTCTGGCCCTTCTGCATCACCACTGCGTCGACTCTGCGTGAGGACTATGCAGTTCTGTGTCACTGCTCTGCACTGCCTCTCTGCTGCTTCTGCGCTGCCCCTTCTCTGCATTGCGTCACCTGCCCTTGCTTTTCTGACTGATGCTGATGTCCTCTTTGTCCTCTTCACCTGCAACTCTCCCTCTGAATCGATTTCTTCTGCCGAACTTCAACCACTGAGAAAATAGATTTGCTTGGGCAACTGAGTATCTGCACTCTTGTCTTTTCCAAATGACCATCAAGCTTTCTTAAATAATCTTCTAGTTGTCATTCAACGACCCAGATTAGAAGCTATAAATGGCTAAGATCATTTTGACTTGATCCTCGTTTTCTTCTAGAAGTTAAACCCACACTTAGTGTAATACCCATTGATTATTTTAATTTCCTCAGTTTAGACTAGGGGTCTCATTAAAAATAATTAATTTATTAAATAAAATTGTCTCTGGGTGGAATTTCCCAAAATGATTTTTGGGTTATCTGGAATACATGTGTCTAAGCCTCTCCACAAAATTTGAGACTTAAAGCACATCCGATGCTACCACAAATCAACACCTCTTTCATCTACTGATGATTCATTTTAGGACCACATATTTATTCTTCCTTTGTTAGATATGGGCCTGAGCTAACTGCTATCCTTTGGAACTTAGCTTTATAATTTGTTTTATGGATCTCTGGATGTTATATAGGATAATCCAAATGCATACAGCACTTCTTTAAGGAATTAGATAGGATTTTCAAGAAATTATCTGTTCAGACCTTTTAATGTTTTTTTTTTGAAAATTTCAGGTTGTATGTCCAAGCAATTTCTTCTGTTTGTTTCTTGTTCTTGATGTCCATCTCCCTGCCTTTTCTTCCATGTAAAGCTATCTAATTTTACTTGTGTTTCTGTTTGTTGTCACAGGTCCCTGCAACCCCAAGGATTAGCAGAAACACTTTGTGGTTCACCTTTGTACATGGCACCTGAGATTATGCAATCGCGGAAGTATGATGCCAAGGTCGTTCATCATGGTTTAATCTCATTTATAAACTATTGGTCATGCACTTAAAAACATAATACATCCTTGCACTCATATTTGTGTATTCGCATGCAGGCAGACTTATGGAGTGTGGGTACTATTCTGTTTCAGCTTGTCACAGGAAATCCACCATTTTCTGGCAATTCCCAGATACAGGTTTGGACTATCATGAAAACAAAGCAATGTTCTGTCTGAAGTCTATTAACTGCTGGTCAAATTAAACTTACATTCACTGCCAATATCTGCATAAGGAAGTTCTGTATATGCCATACCTTTTGCTTTTCAGCTAATGCAAAATATTATGAGGTCAAATGAGCTACACTTTCCACATGACATTGTTGGAGATCTCCACCCTGATTGCATTGATTTATGCCAAAAACTATTGCGCCGAGATCCAGGTTTGTTTACTTTTTCAATGTGTTTGAAAGTTTAAAGATTAACTTTGTGAAGCTTATTTATGAAGTAACACAATTATATAAAAGGAGTGAACATTGCTGATAGTTTAATATTTTTTAATAAATATAAAATTCGACGAGGTTTGTTTTATGCGGGCAGTAGAGGTAAGGATGATTATTACCAGATGTTCTTTCTAGAGGATTGGTCGAGTGGAGCATGAAATCCATGCATATAAATGAATTGAATTATGGTAAATTTTCTTTTTGAAGTCCGGACTTTTTGGATAGATAATGTAATATTTATGTTGTGGCAATAAGAGTTTTCAAGTAGTTCCAAATTGCAATGGATTGAGTAAGCATTTGTACTTGTTAGACTGCTGTTTTTTAAGTGTGGCTTATGGCCTTCAAAGAGATCTTATACATGTTGAATTGTTGATAGCTGTGAAATTTGGATAGACGCACTTGTGTAAGGGTAGCAAAATTTGCATTGCACTAAAATTAAATTCTTTTTGTTTTTTTTTTCGAAAGTGCATCTTATGTTAAATTGCATAGTAAGATCATATCATGCATTGCATTAGGGGGGATGGAGAATGCCTTAGTGGATCACATGTGTATAACTATACTTGGTAATAAACATCCTTTGGGTTGGAAAATTAATATTGACAGAAAATAAAAACTTGGAAACCTTGCCTGCTTCGTGAAAAAATGCATTCTCAGTTTTTTCATTTTCCATTTTGTGGTTAGAGAGGATGGGAGACTTGACTTGTGAAATCGAAGATTCAGAATGTTTGTTTTTCAATTCAACCTTCCTTAGACTACACACTCGAGAACAAATGAAGATTAAAATGACAACTGTTCATTTTTCATCTGATATATTTAGTCTTGGATCCTTGCTTACCATTTGCTTGCTTCAAGGCCTCCTATACACTGTAACAACAATGCTCAAACGACACATCTCTGAAAGTTTCTTGCATTATAAACTATGATAGGCCTGAAGTAGTTTTTGATGTTCATGTTCGCTTTTGGAACCACAATTTCCAAGGCTATATGGTTGTATCGATTGAGTTATTTGATGACATATTTAGAAAGGATTTACCTTTAACCTATAAGAGATTGCACACGGGATGATAATTCTTGCCATATGGCTTCTTCATCCCATTTAACACACTCTAATAGTATGTCACAAAAAATATAGAATTGTAATGGTTTGGTGCATCACAATCCTATCATTAGAGCAAGATCATAGGCACCATGCTCTATTGTTGGCATGCTTCCTTGTCTTCTTACATTTCCTTTTGCAATAAATCATGGACACAGTGCTTCTCATCATTCTATTGATGGTAAGGGGTATACTCATATTGAGATGAAGATTCAAATGAATAATGAGTTACTATCTTTACTGAGGATTGGTTTGTTGCCTTCACGAGGGCTTTCTTCTTCCTACTACTACCATATTTCCTCATCCATCTTTTCCTATTTTCAGATGAGGATTTGGTTGGTACTAGTCTACTCATTGAAGATATAAATTTGGTGAGAAAAGTGTTGATATTTTGCAGTGTTGGGGTAGCATCGGATGTGCTCTAGCTCCCAAACTTTGTGGAGGGACTAGAGTACATAAGAACTCCAAGACCCAGAAAGCATTTTAAGAAATTCCATCCTATTTAAGAGATATTTAATTAACTAATATTTTTAATTAAGGACCCTAAGTCTAACTTAGGAAAATTAAAAGGTTAAAGGTAATTAAATTAAACATGTGATGGGAATGACTTAAGTGACGTGGATCAAGCATCTTCTAATCTTAGTTGTCGATCCAAGATTAGATCACGGCCGTTGATGTTTCAACGAGAAAAGTATAAGAAGAGGGCTTGGGGTTAGTTGGAGAACACACACACTAGCAGAGCACTGAAGCTAGGAATTCTAGGGCGTGGTTTGCTAAGAATTTCAGAAGTGTTTCAGCTGCAGAGAGGGGCAGTATTGGCAAGGGCGATGGTCTAGTCCCCGGCCAAGAGTACAACGAGGGCAGAGAAGTAGCAGACCAGAGCAACGCAGAGACAAAAGCTACGTAGAGCAACCAAGAGCCCAACAAGGGCAGCGCAGAGGCAACAAGAGGCCAGGAGGGCTGACGCAGTGCCAGAAGGGCTAACGCAGTCCCAGGAGGACTGACGCTGGCCAGCTAGGGCATCGTAGGGGCAACGTAACCCAGTCTAGGGTGATGCAGGCCCTGCCTTAGCAACGCAGAGGCTGATGCATGCCAACAGGGCTGACGCAGAGGCCTTCAGAGCAGCGCTGGGGTTTCTAGAGGCCGGAAAAAAGCTGAGTTCTATAAATCTCGTTTGAGGGTGTGAATCAGTTAGTTTTCTATCTCCAGAACAGAGGTATAGCTGCAGTTTTTATTTGTCTGTCGGGTTAACCAGTTTGGTGCCCAGATCTGTTGTACTTATAATCTACTTAATAATAAAAACGCTCCAGAGCTAGAAGACCGTTTTTCTCGCATTGGGTTTTTCCGGGGATAGTTGTCCAGAAATCCTTGTGTGTCACTTTGTCATTGTGCATGTTATTCATTTCAGATCTGTATGTGTAGGCTGTTAATGTATTTACTTCAATGCTAATGCTGAAGATTTCAGATTAATAACTTGTGTAAGTAGGAAAAGTAAATCAATAATTTAGCAGTAGGGTTTTTGATTAAGCATATTCAAAAATTTTCACACAAAGTAGGCTTAAACATGTTAGATTCAAATGAAATATGAATTGCCATTTCCATTGGGGATTGGTTCATTGCATTCATGAGGACTTTCCTCTTACTACTACTACTACTACCATGTTGCCTCATCCATCTTTTCTTTCTTTTGCAGAAGGATGTGGTTGGTACTAGTTTACTCATTGAAGATATCAATTTGATGAACAAAGTAGGCTTAAACATGTTCTATAGATTTACAATAATTTGATAGATTTATTCTGCGAGTTATAAACTAGGGGTAGTTTTTTTAAGAAAACATGTAATTGCCACCCACAATGCTATACGTTGTACCTTTCATTGTTGTTTTTGTTTCCTCCACAAATGTCTTTTATAGAGAAACCTGCTGGGTATTTCACCTCATTCCAAGGATGTTACCTACGGTAAGCTGGATTCTCAAGTCTCAAGGCTAGGTCAATAGGGAGCAATTGGCTTACAAAGAGTGACAAAGTGGGACTTTTACCTGACAGGGGAGGATAACAACTTTCCTCTCATCCACTTGATCTACACCCATTTGACAAATGTTGCACAGCTTTGTGATATGGCTAGATTGCAAATAAAAAGGAATTAGGGAGGAGGAGAAAAGGTTTGGATTTTTTCTTTCTTTGGAAAATATTGTAATTTCATCATGGATAGAAAGAAATTACATGATGCTTTTGGCATATAAGCACCAACATTTAGGCTTCATAAAGTGTGGTCTGCGAGAGACCTTTCCCTGTTATTCTAAAAAATGCACGAAGAGTAAACATAGCTTGTCATAAAAGGTTAAGGTCTATATAGCTATCCTATTGCATATTGTTCATGCCTCTTTACATAGTGATTCACTTCAAATATTTATATTAGTGATCAATTGTCCTTCATTCCACAAAAACCAATAAAAACAAAGTTTTAAGATGAGATATAGGGTAAGAGATTTCATGACATTAAGCTACCATCCCTGTATTCAATCTGCTCCCAGTGCCCCTGAACAAGAAAAGATTTGGGTTTGCAGTGCTTTCATACCTAATACAAGATAAAAATATTTCTAAAATGATTGATTTTTAAATTATGCTTGAATTCATTTTGTTTATCCTAAAGAGAAGTGCATCTCTAGAATGACGTTCTCAACTATAACATTCATTGCACTCCCTTATGGTTGGAAAATGAATTACTTATATTTTTTTTTTCAGTATCACGAGTGGTATTAATTACTTGATATGTATGTATGTATGTATTTGCACACACATGTTATTGTTAGCCTTACAGATTAGCTCAGCTGGTTTGACTTGCAATGCCAAAGTCATAATGGCCATGGAGGTCATGAGATTGAATCTGTTGAGAAATCTAGGGCATTAGCATTAGGGTGATTTCTCTTCAATAGTGACTGTTTGTGAATGCTTTTTACTTCTTTAGATTAGGATCTTCTTCTTCTTAGTTTATTAGTGTTCGTCTTCATCAAACAATATACCAATGCATGAACATATAATAGACAAGAGACACAACATGTACGCTATGAGCCAAGGCCAAAACCTCTCACTCTTTGAGAGGAAACCCCACACAAATTCTTCTTTACATCATTTACAAGAGTCATAATTACATATCTCTATGAAGACCGAACCTAGTTACATTTTACAACACTCCCTCTTAACTAGGGAGGTATTCATAATGGTACTTGGTCATTCTCAATCTGAAGAATTTCTCATAAGAAGAATCGGATTGGTAACCCATCTGTATAGCATCGTACCAACCAACATTGTCATATAGCAAGGCCTTGACTAACAACTCTATCTCTTCACAAGATATGAGCTCAATGCTGGCGAGACCAATGATTTATAGACACCTTAATCATTGTCTCTCCTGTAACATACCCTACACTCAAGGATCAAGTTTCATGAAAGGCATCAAAGCAAAGTGAAGGATCTACATTGAAGAAGAAAGTCTACTTCAAAAGGAAGTCTTGGGATCATCAATCAAATCAAGGGAATTAGGAAGTATACTCCAGCAAGGTAGCTCAAAGGATTTTAAAATGAAGATCACATCATCTTGGAGAAATTCAAAACTTAGGAAGCAATTCTGATCTGCACTCATTCACTACCAAGTAGTTGAAGTATCTTAAAGGCTATAAGCCAAGCTCCCTATCATTACAGCAAGGATCCCCTTCTTATCTTTGAAGAAGATCATCCAAAGAAGCATCATTTACCATCAACAAAAGGAAGCTGGATCTAAATATGTTGTCATCATGAAAGTAGCAATCTCCTTTATCGAAGAAAGACTTTTTCATTTGGAATAAGATCATCCAAAAGGGAGCACTAATACATCTTCTTCAACCACCATCAAAGTGATCAAGCTGAAGATTTCATCTTCACTTGTCTAGTAAGTATCTTTTATTCTATAATCAAATTTGTTAAAATGACTTGTGTTTGCAAGGAGATCTATAAGCTGGTTGGGTCATCAAAATTCCCTTCAGGGAAAAAGGAGGATAGACATAGTCCTCGAATAAAGTGAATTCATTGATCATATCTATGGAAAAGTCTTCGAAGTTCAAGCATTATCTGAATACATGGAAAGGGATCAAAGGGCTCAAAGGATTCTTATGAAATTAGTCAAAGGTCCCCGCATCCCTATATAGCAGGATTGGAGACATCAAAGATATATATGATAATTTGGAAGAACTATTCTCTGAAGATGCGATAAAGAAGGTCATATAACTTAGAACTTTTCTACACAAATTGAAGGTATCAAAGAATGAAGGGATATCTTCATAAGTTCTCAATTGTGAGATCTGGAAGAGATGATAAGAAGATAATCATCATTGTTCTAAATGCACTAACTGATGAACAAGTTAACAAATGTCCATGGGATAAGAAAGTTACCTCATTCAACAACTTGTGGTTTCTATGCTAGAAGAAGACAAGTTGAAGGCAAAAGTGTTGAAGGTTAAAGGACTCAAACATTTGCAGGAAGGAAAGGGAAGTTTAGAAAATTTGGTCCTCAGAAAAGAAAGAAGAGCATAGCTAAGATTTAATGCTATGGAAAATCTATGGACATTATAGAAAGGAAGCTCATATCACTGGAAAGATGGAGGAAGATGAAGAAAAGAAGTCCAAGGAAAGTGGGAGTAAGAGATATCTACTATGATTGAGATAGTCTCCCTCACAAAAGGTCTTGTCATAGCTCCTAAATCTTTTGTTTTAGGATATGGCTATAATAAATAAGAAGATGCATTGTGGCATCATGAAAGCATTAGAAACAAGAGCTCGTGACATCACCATAGGAAATCATGAAGAACAGACAAAAAAAAATCTATGGTAGTCAAATATGAAGGATATAGCTCTTGGGAACCTCATTGGAAGGAAGAAGTCATTCAGGACAATGCTCATCATACAAAAAATCAAAAGGGAAACATATGTCGTATAAGGTTATGCAAGATCATCAAGATTCTCTGATGGAATCCTCATCAGAGGGTTCACTGATCTAGCTATTATTTGAGGGTTCATGACTTAGCTATTATCTGAAAATATGTTTAGCTATTATCCAATGATCATGTCTTGGCTCCATCTGAAATTGGTTAAGAGTGTTTACTACAAAACATATATCTGGTTGTGTGTTCAAAAGGTATGAAGACTCTGATGGAGTTTGAAAAAGAAAGAGACCCTTGAAAATATATATATGTCTTTGGGAGATGTGTCGATATGTATGCAGGATGCTGATGCAAACTAGAAGATGTCATGTTGAAAGACCATCACAAACTTGGTAATGTTGATTTTAATGTTCATTCCTTTATTTCTGAACAAATATCTGGATGGGTTTATGCAGGGTTGCCAAGGGAAGATCTGTGGATATCTTCCACCACCGATGCACATGTAGTAGGATGAAAGGTCCTTAAGTAAAAATGACATGCAGAAAGCAACATGGCATGAAGAAAGGCTAGATATGGAATAATGGATCACTTTTCGATGATGACATGACTGACTCATGGATGAAAGTGATGGATGGTCTATGCCCTAAGAAGAAGTCTCAAAATATGAAGACTCTTGAATGACGAAAAGACGTTCATGACATCATGAGGAGGAGTTCTTCAAGCAGTTGGTTGTCCCATAATCTCCACCTGAGGAGCTGCTATAGGTCCCTAATTAAGAGGGAGTCTGGAAACAAGTTTCTTACTTGAAAGAAACTTGGAAATTCCTAAGCGAAGAGGAAGCTTAGGTACACTCCTTACGTAGGAATCAATACATTCCTTTATTGGAATAGATATGTCCTCCCTAATTAAGATGGAGAGATAGACACATCATTCTTGTCTTCACTTGGGAAGACAAAATGGAGGATTGGGTAAACATCTTGCATCTGATGCTCTTTGAGGATGTGTTAAAGGCATCCAAGATAAGAGTAGTCATAGGGGACCGATATTCTTTGAGGACTAGGAATCCAAGACAAGAATAGTCCTGGTGGAACACACCTTGAGAACCCAGGTGGGGTATGTTCCGAGAGAGACAATGATGAGGGTGTCTATACATTATTGGTCTCGCCAGCATTGAGCTCAGATCTCGTGGAGAGATAGAGCTGTTAGTCAAGGCCTTGCTATGTTACAGTGTTGGTCGATATGATGCTAAACAGATGGCTTACCAATCCGACTCTTCTTATGAGAGATTCTTCAGATTGAGAATGACCAAGTACCATTATGAATACCTCCCTAGTTAAGAGGGAGTGTTGAAAAGGGTAAATAGGTTTGGTCTTCATAATGACATATGTAATTGTGATTTTATGTAATTGATGAAAGGAATGAAAAATAAAAATTATTGTAATGCTTGTCTCATGGGTTTCATGAGCAAGTAATTTTATTTTAGTGATGGCTCCCATTGTGACCTTTTAGGATTAAGTCATCTAGTCATGAAAGTCAAATTGAGTCTATGTCATGTATGAAGGACCCTTCTTGGGCATGTTATATTTTGTATGAGTCATTAGATCAGTGTAAATAGCCCTCTAAGACCAGGTAAAGTCTCCTCATACAAGTTGACTTTAAGAAGGATAATAATATCTTCACAAAGGACATGTGGGCAACCAACTATAAATAGCCCAATTCGGATTCCATTTCAGAGAAAAATTGCAGAGCAGTAATTCGGTCAAGTCTAAAGTAAAAGCAGTGCGAAGAGAGCTTAAGGACGAATGAGAGAAGAGGAAATTACAGAGCAGTAATTCGGTCAAGTCTGAAGTAAAAGCAGTGCGAAGGGAGCTTAAGTACGAATGAGGAGAGAAGAGGAAATTGTAGAGCAGTAATTCGGTCAAGTCTGAAGTAAAAACAGTGCGAAGGGAGCTTAAGGACGAATGAGGAGAGAAGAGGAAATTGCAGAGCAGTAATTCAGTCAAGTCTGAAGTAAAAGCAGTGCGAAGGGAGCTTAAGGACGAATGAGGAGAGAGGAGGAAATTGCAGAGCAGTAATTCGGTCAAGTTTGAAGTAAAATTAGTGCGAAGGGAGCTTAAGGACGAATGAGGAGAGAAGAGGAAATTGTAGAGTAGTAATTCGGTCAAGTCTAAAGTAAAAGCATTGCGAAGGGAGCTTAAGGATGAATGAGGAGAGAAGAGGAAATTGCTAAGTATTCCAACATTGTTTGGGATTGTTTTGGGCTAAGGTATCTCCATTAGTGCGAAGTTGCAAACCTGTAAATTGCAGCAAGGAGGTCGAGAAAGTTACAACAATCAAAAGGTAACTAAGTTGGGTGAAGGACTAGTCAGGAGGAAGTCGAATTAAAGGAAAGAAGTCTCCTACTAAAGAGAAGCTAGTTAAGGGCCAAAGTTGGTCAACCATACAAACTAGGGTTTTTGATATGGAACCAAAAGTTGTAGACTTAAATCAAGGGGTCAAAATTCTGAAGGAAGGCCGAGAAGAAGAAGTAAAGGGTTTGACTATCGTTGACTTAAGGAAGAAGAAGGCGGCATGGTGTCTTGGTCTTGGAGTGGCAACTAGGTCAAGGGTCTTGGTCTTGGTATTCATCAATTGAATTCTCTATAAGAAGAAGAATTTATGCGGATTTTCCTCTCGAGTGGGAGAGGTTTTGGCCTTGGAGAATAGCCTACATTTTGTGTCTCTTATCTCTTTATTGTTTTTGCATTGGTAATTGTTTGATGAAAAAAAAACACAATAATAATATAAAGAGAAGAATCTAACCTAAGAAGTAAAAAACATTCAGAAGCAGTTATGTCTCAGAGAAATCACCGTATACTTGATGCCCTATATTTCTCAACACCTGGAACAAGGATGTCTCAACCTAATGAAGAAGAATCATCATAGAAGAGATTCATCTATCACCCTATATCCACTGATCTCCCCACCTTGACATAGACTTGGGGAGATTACCACTTCTCAACACATGGCAAGGATCGCTCACAACCAAGTCTCATCTCTGCTTAGGGTTATTACTACTTGCCAACACATGACAAGGATCACACTCAACCAAGCTTCACCTTAAGAGTCAGGTGGTAGAACACTAGCATCCACAAAATTTGGGGTGATTTCCACTTGTCAACACATAACAAGGATTGCGCTCAACAAAGTCTCATCTCTGCTTGGGGTGATTACCACTGATAAATATGGCGCACAACCAAGTCTCACCTCTGCTTGGGGGGATTACCACTTGTCAAGGATTGAACACAACCAAGTTTTACCACACCCATTGGCTAGATGGGTGGTACTCCCAACAAGCCCAACTTGTGGGTAGGATGCATACTGGGGTATACTCTTGGCAAGTCCTAGACTTGATGGTAGGGGGGGTTACCAGTTGTCAACATCTGACAAGGATTATGCACAACCTACAATCAAGGGTTCCCTCAACCCCAGTAGCTGTCTTGGTTCCTTTCCCAACTTGAGAGCTCAAACAAGAGGGAAGAGCATAGCTGAGTGTTCTCGATCATCCATGACCGCCCACACTAGGAAGGGTCATATTCTTTAGTCCAAGCTCCTCTTTGAATACCAAGAACTTCCCTTTCGACAAAGGCTTGGTAAGTATGTCAGATATCTAATCATCAGTTGCAATATGATGGAGTCTTACTACTCCTCTTTGCACCATATCCCGACTATAGTGATATTTGATCTCAATGTGCTTGGACTTGTCATGGAAGACAAGATTTTCTGCAAGTCGAATCCCACTCTTATTGTTACAGTATATTACTGTCATATCTAGCACATGCTCAAACAACTCTCCAAAGAGTTTCCTCAGCCATACTGCCTCACAACTAGCCATGCTAGCAACAATGTACTCGACTTTAGCCGTGCTAAGGGCTGCAAACTTCTCTTTTATGCTCATCCAAGATATTATGGCAGATACCAACCTAAATAAACATCTAGATGTGCTCTTTCTTGTTGATTTTGGGTAACATCGGATGTGCTCTAAGTTTCAAATTTTGTGGAGAGGCTTAAACACATGTATTCCAGATAACCCAACAATTGTTTGGTGAAATTCCACTCGGATTGTATTCTGTAGAAATAATTAATTATTTTTAAAGGGACACTAAGTCTAAACTTAGGAAAATAAAATAATTAAAGTAAATTAATAGAATATGAGCTAAGTTACCTGATATGGGGATATGGGATACGGGGATACGGGGATTCGAGGAATCGGATTCAGGTACGGTGACCCCCAGAACAGGATACTTCTGGGATACGATACGTTATATATTATTTTATTAAATATATATATATATATATATATATATATATATTTAAAAAAAATATATATATATATTAATATATTAAAAATTAGATATTTTTTACACAAATTCATACAAAATTCATTGATTCAAACATAGATACTCATGAGTCATACATGATCATTGATCATTGATACATTGATACACCATACATGATACAATTGTCAAATTTACTCAGAAAGACAAGATTGAAGATAGTAAGATACTGTAGTTTTCTCATTAAGTCATCAGAATCAAAATGTGTTACATAAGTACACTGCTAATGGAAAATAGAAATAGAAAACACAAAAAAACTACAGTCTACAAGACTATAAGCCTGAAGCCTCAATGAGTCAGAGACCTAGAGTTAATGAGTCATCAATTCTCATCATCATAATTAGCATCACTGTCCTCATCCCGATTATCATGCTCACCACTGCTCTCCTCTGGCTCTGATGCATCCTCCTCTGCCATCTCTGCATCTGCTGGTGTGGAGGATGACGCCTCTACTCCATCATCAAATGTGACAGGCTCTAGCACTGGTGCATTGAGATTCAAGTTGGCCAATGCCAACTCAACACTGCTGTCCAGACCCATATCATCAGGAAAGACATCCCACATCTTTGTCTTTCCCTTCAACCAATCCTCCCTTTGCCTGTAGATGAGACGAAGGTTGGTGTGCACATACACCATTGTCTCTGCCCTGCACTGCTCAAGCCTGCTCTTCTTCACACTATACAAATTCCCATATGTGCTTCGATTCCTCTCGCAACAAGAGGAGGAAGTCACTTGAGAGAGGAGCCTCATGGCTAACTGCTGTAGAGGAGGGCTTGTTGCCCCATGAGTTGTCCACCAAGAATAGGGCTTCTTAGCCCCCCTGTCTCGAATCACGTCATAGCCTACAAATCGCCCAGTGCTAGTGGAAAAATCTGCAAAGGCATCCTCCACCTCATCAAGGGATGCCCTATCTTGAAAAATCCTCCTCAATGCATCTTTCCTCCCCTGAAAAAAACCTCACTTTATAAAAGAAACAACGCTTTTTTTTGACGGGCGGGTCCGGCCGTATCCGATTCACCGGGTACGGTGTATCCGTACAGGGTATGGTCGGGATACGCCGTACCCTGTACGGATACGCCGTACCCGGTGAATTGGGGGCGAATCGGGTACGAATACGTATCCAATACGGGGATTTGGGATTCGGTGACCCTTTTTGACGAATCCGGTTACTTAGAATATGAGTGAGAATGATCTAGAATAATTGGATCAAGTCAAAAACTAATCTTAGCCGTTGATTAGAGATCTAATCTAGGCCGTTGAAGTCTCAACGAGAAGACGATAAGATTGGCATGAAGGGTCATTTGGAAAATACATTTTGGAGACAGAGAATCTAGAGATCGAATTTTTCTGACGGAGCAGTGCTCAGAAGAAAATCAGATCTAAGTGATTCTTGATTGCAGTGAGGGGCATTAGATATGGTTGGAAGATTCCCAGAGCCGGAGAGTACACAACAGTAGAGATAGAGAGGGCCACAACAACAACGCAGAGCCAGTGACGCACTGCTTACACAGTCACTGTGCAGAGCTAGAGGGAAAGTCGTTTTCTTGTTGAGAAGACAACACAAAGCCAGAGTTAGATCCTGGAGAGATTTTCTGGAGGACCAGTAGGCGTCAGCTTGCATGTAGCAGTGAGACCAACACAGAGGAAGAAGGGTACCCATACTTGCAGCACAAAGCTTGCGTGGGCGACACTGTCATTGTGCACGACAATCCAACCTTGGTGCAGATCAATGCCAGTTTCCCATGGAGGAGTGAGGTTTGTCTCGCGAGATCTCTTCTGTTATTTTCTCTATATGATTTGACAGTCTCGTCAATCATAGATTTGTACTCAGAATTTACTGCATAATAACATAAACCCTAAGATTTGCTGCACCGGTTTTCCTGCATTGGGTTTTTCCGCGGACATTAGTCCAAAAATAATTGTGTTGAATGGTTGTGTGATCAATCTGTGTTCAGATTTGTTTCCGCACTTGTATTTGTTCCGCAGAGTAATTGTGTAGGATGTAGTGAATGGATTTTGATATTTACTTGTAAAAAACAATAAATAATTTGTTAAGTAAATAACGAATAGAAGACTTTCCATCAGTTACTGCAGTAGGCTTCCTTAGTTTGACAGAATTTACACAAGGTATTAGAGCTTGTTTAAGCTGAGTGCAGGTGAGACAAAGAACATATCCAACAGATCCAACGTTGAAGCAGAAGGTGGGGATCAAAGAGCTGCGTAAGCAACAGATCGATTTCCCAGTGAAGTGCGTATTCGCAGCCAGGAGGGCTAGATCAGCAAGGAAAATCTCTCTTTGAGTGAGTCAACAGAGAGGTAGGATTGTTCCCGATTGTTATTTGTCTGAGGAAGAGGGAGCATCGCAATAGATCTACGTAGATCAACAACTGGAGGGATGCAGATTATGGTCTTTCCTGTGTCAAGTTCGCAAACCACACATTCTTTTGATCTAAAGACCACTTCATTTCCTTGATCACAAATTTGTCTAGCACTCAACAATTATGCTTTAATCCATCAACATACATAACTTTACCAACTTTAACCTTTTCTTTTATAAAAATAGATCCTTTACCTTAATGACAACAGGAGAGTCATTTCCAAAAGCGACATTCTTGTTAGAAAATTAAATATTGCAGAGCAATGCAACACATAAAATATGCGGAAAATACAAGCACACAAAAAACACATAAAACCAGAGAGACACAGATATACGTGGTTCACCCAGTTTGGGCTACGTCCACCCCGAACAGCCAGTCCTTCCTTTCTATTATCCAGCAAAAATGAAGAGACAAAACCTACAGCAGATCCGCTGTAATATCCTCTGTTCTCTCTCAGTCTCCCTCTCTGTTTCTTGCTCCGAGAATACACACACAATGCATAGCCGCAATACAATGCCTTCATAAAAGCGAGGGGTTGCCTTCTAGGGCAAAAAATCCTAATCTAAACATAACTTCTACCGTCAGATCATTTGCCTAATGAACGGCCCAGATTGACTAGAGATTACTATACTTTTACCCCGAAAACCCCTGCCAGGGAGGGGGGCTCCGAAAAGCGTTGCCACCCCCCCCTGGACCCCTCACGGCAGCGATTAATTACGGGCGGTGTTGCCGCCCCTTTTAAGGTACAGGGGTCCAATGTTGTGATACAAAGTAAACAAGATAATCAGGCTCCACACCCAACAATTATTTTCTTTCTCTTAAGCATTGTATGAAATAGGTTTGTCTTTATCACCTGTCATGTGTTTTGAGCATCCGCTGTCAATGTACCATTGATTTTCTTGTCCTTTTGCAAACGATGTTATGCCACAACTTTCAGATTCTAAGTCCTTCCTTTTCCATACCTTAGAATTTGTTGATATTTGCTCCTTTTGAGATGTTGGCTGTAATTTTCTCCTGCATCTAAATTCCTCATGTCCAAACTTATTGCATAATGAGCATTCAATTTCATCTTTTAGAGGTGAGAAATTATTATAGGTGTTCTTCTTGATTCCTGTCGCATTCCTTTGTTTTCTTGCTTCTCTAGTCATGATGGTGCAACACTTTGAGAAACATTGTGCCCAAAACTATGGCATGAGAAACATTGTCCATTAAAAAAGAAATTTCTATGATCATAGAACCTTCAGTGTTGTTTACCTTTTGACTGATGCTTCTGTTATTGTTCATCCTTGAATTAGAGTGAACATGATTTACCTGTGAAGTGTCTTTATTCTTCTACTGAAGATTGAAACTTTGCCGACTAGCTTTTGTTGCATTTATATAGCTTTCGGTTGTGGCTGATGATTTTTCTGTCTGTGATATTTCACCAATGTATCCAAGACCTGTCTTCATAAGAGGAGAGCGTTGAACTTTGATAATCTCATCTAAGGTTACAGATCCTTTAGCAAATCTAAGAATTAGAGTTTTTGTTTTCTCAAGTTCCTTTCTTAGACTTACTATTTCACATTCTAACTTCTCATTATGCTTCTCCTTTTATATGAGTTGATTGTTTTCTTCCAAGCATATTTTAAGTTGAGTAATTTCTCCAAAGAAATCTTTTTCCTCTAAAGCATCCACAAATTTATCATTAGACTCACTAGTGCTTCTTTCAAATATCATGAGTAGTTTAAGCTCTTGATTAGATTCTCCTTCTTCACTATTTGACAAGCCATCACTATCTTCACGAGTATAATAACTTTTCCTATTGCCAAACCGTTTCCTATTTCCTTTTGCAATATCCTTCCCCTTGTCATGGTTGTCTTTATAAGGACATTTAGCAGCATAATGACCAACTCTACCACAAGCAAAACATTTGAAAGGAAGCTTATCTCTGAACCTTCTGGTACCAAGTTGAAGTTTCTTTACAAAATTTACTTCATCTTCTTTTGATACATACTTTGATTCCTTGTGTTCTTCCTTTTTCTTTCCTTTTGCTGTTGCTTTAAATGCGACTTCTTTGACTTCTGAGGGACCTGCTTTTCTCATTTCAAAAGTAGTCAAGATCTCGTGAAGTTGAACAATAGTAAGAGTTTGCAGATCCTGCTTCTCTTTAATGGTAGACACTTTTGAGTCGAATTTAGGAGTTAGAGATCTTTAGATTTTCTCTACTAAAGTTGTGTCTTTTATGTCTTCACCTAGATTTCTCATACGATTTACAATATCATCTAGACATAGAAAGAAACTTGCAATACTTTCATCATTATGCATTTTGAGATTTTCATGTTGAATTCTGAGAGTTTGGAGTTTAGCACTTTTTACCTTGTTATCGCCTTCATAGCTTAGGATAATTCTGCCCCATATTTCCTTTGCTGAATTTAACTGCATAACTTTGACAAATTTTGATTCGGTCAGGCTTCCCAATAATGCAATGACAGCTTTTGCATTGGTTTCATATGTCTTCTTTGCTATTGCAACTGTGGGAACTGCGGCTGGATACTGGTAACCTCCTTTAACAATTGCCCAAACATTTGCTCCAAGAGACTGAAGATAGGATCTTGTTTTTGTCTTCCAGAATATTAAATTATTTCCGTTGAAGAGTTGTGGTAGATCTTCCTTCAAGAGATCAAGCTTCTTCTGAAGGACCTGCTCTGATACCAATTGTTGGGAAAATACTAAGAAGGGGGGGGGGGGGGTGAGTGAATCAGTATTTAAAAAAAAAAAAAACTCACAACAATATTTTCTTTACTGAATTCTGTATGCGACTTTGCTGAATCCAACTAGTTTATGTACACGACTGTTATATAGGAAACTAGCATATGCTTAGTAAACTTATAAATCATCTAATTCTTTATCTGTTTAACTTAAACTAGAATGTAAGAGATTTGTCAGACATTTGATAAGCAATAATCATGTGCAGTAAGAACAACATAAAGCATCATAGATAAGAAACACACATGAACACTGATATTTAAGGTGGAAATCCAATGTGGGAGAAAACCACCACTATTGTCGTCTCAGTCTTCATTCTTATTATTATCAAAAACTTCTTACATTCTTGTACTGGTGCAGATTCATGCCAATATGCAGGCACCCACCTGCTGAAGGCGACAACCTTCACTCGTTCTCCAACTCCTATTGGAAGGGAGCTTCAACCCACTGATCTGATCACCAGCTACTATTGGCAGGAATCTTTGACTTCCTTATTGAAGGCTCCAACCCTCAGCACCATCCGTGGACCACGTTTCATATATTTTCACATAGGATCCACCTGCTTTAATACATCACAACTTGTAGACCACTTTTCAACACATAATCCTTGCTGAACATTTTAGCATCATATAAGCCAAATATCTAAACTGAAACTGATTACTATACCTAAAACATTGATCCAATTCTTGAAAACAACCACTGAACCAAACAATCACCAATCACTCGAATGCTGAACCAACCATTGAAGCAAACAGTCACTTAACCAATCACCAACTTAATTCAAACAAAAAAATGTGATCACTATAACTAGAACACAAAACTGGATTCAGAACACTACATCGACACACTGAATCAACTGCTACCCTGATCATTCATAAACCAAAAGATATAAGCTACTTCACTTAAGGAAACCCATGTGTATACACGTTTTTCTGTAGAGAAACCTGCGTATTGATCTCAATATACTAAGTTCTAAAACTGTTTCTCTGAATCAGTCATTTAGCTTACAAATCTCTGAACCCTCATACAGTTAGCAGCATCAAGAATCTTTTCAACCATTCAACATGCAACCAATTTCAACTTCATCATTCAATCAGTTCTACTTCAAACATTATCACTCAACCCAGATCAACATGAAGACATCACTGACAGACAACAGAGATACAACAACACTGATATGATTGATCAGTCATTTATAAGCAAAAGCCCTTCCTTTATGTACGTTACTTTGATGAAACGAACCCGCGTGTATACGCGACTTCACCTAGACCAACCTGCGTATAGATTTGCAAATTTTGACCTAAAATTGCGCAGCTCTTCAGAACTTTAGAAAGACCTAGATCATAACATTCAGAGATAAAAAAATGTGTCAATACCTAGATCTAGTTAATCCATGAGCAGATCATACAGTGGAAAGTCATTTCAGGTATCATGATCTTGATCCATCATTGTATTCTTCGGTGCATTATTATTTCAGATCAACTTGTCAACTATACCCCTTACAAAGCAAATATACTTCAGATTGAAGTATTATTCATTAAAAAACCCTTACTCATGCACACTTAGCACTTTGATCTTCATCTCCTTATATAGTTAGAGCCTTAGCCAATACCATGAGCCAAAACCATACTAGAGCCGGTGGTAATCTTGGACGGGATCAAATAACCGTTACTGCGCTCAATATTGTGGGCTAATACCATGGTAAAGACCCTTGGTGTTAATAAATTAGTGCCCCAACATGTATACGACTTGGCTTCTTCAAACCCACGTGTGTACGCGACTTGGCCTTGACTAACCTGCATATAGATCTTCAAATATTTACCTTCATTAAACTTTTGTTTCTGACCTACAAACCTCTGTCCCATCATTCTGTCACATTTGAATTGATCTGTGAACACATCTGGTTACTATTGAATTGTTTTATTACTTGTAGGTTGCCATCAAGGACAACACATGTACTATAGTGCCAACGATTTCACTAGCAGTTGACGACTGATCCTTGATTTTAGATATCCTCATGAAGTATGCTTGAATGGTCTCTCCTCTGGTCATCTTAATGTTCTTGAGTTGATTCTTCAAGGTAAGGATTTTACTCAAGTTGTTTACTTGATACATTCCAATCAACGTGTAATACATTTCCTTCGATTTCTTCAACTTGGAGACATAGTTGATGAGATGGTGTCCAAGAGAATCAAGGATAATCTTCTTAGCCTTGAATTCTCCCTTCTTGTATTTGGCCTTGACAACATCATTCAAATTTTCTATTGGTTCTGCTACCATACCTTCAACATAATCT
The DNA here is from genome assembly GCA_034641835.2 of Pinus albicaulis. Taxonomy (NCBI): domain Eukaryota; kingdom Viridiplantae; phylum Streptophyta; class Pinopsida; order Pinales; family Pinaceae; genus Pinus; species Pinus albicaulis. The sequence continues at coordinate 175,694,459 of CM076584.1, forward strand.
AGTACATGATGTTCTTCAAGAGTAATATCCAATCTTGTCTTCCATGGACCAAAATTTGAAGCAACATTCAACTTCTCTTCATTCTTGAAGTAAGAAGAAAATATCTCTCTGTAGCAAACATATTTTAACATTAAGTCAAACAAATTTCAACAACAAGAAGGAGCAACAAGTGATATTTCAACAGTAAATAAAAGGAGATGCAAGTGATATTTCAACAAAAAATAGAAGGAGCAGCGAGTGATATTTTGTTGAGAATTTAGAGGGCTGGAGATTAATTCAAAATTCTCTTCTTGATATTTACATGTGAGGTTACTTGAGTTACTTATGTCTTCCATTCATTAGCTTGTTAAATCTTTCATCAAGTCAATTATCAAAAGACACGAGACACAAGAATTAGGCTCCTAGAGCCAGGGCAAAACCTCTCCCTCTTGGAGAGGAAAACCCATGAGAAATTCTTGTTATAGATTTTCAGATGACAAGTACCCTGACCCAAAATTAGACCCTTGACCTATATATGCATCCAAGACCTTGTCCTTCTTTGATGTCCTTCAATGCTGATCCTTCTTTCCTTCACCAACTTGCACTGTTCTGCACCAACACTTCCTTTGTATACAATTGAAACTTAAGTTACTTGAGATATATATCAGCTGTAGTAAGAAAAGTAACTACTTTCTCCCAATGTCTAATTGCTTCTTCTCTTTGTAGACCACTGTGCCACTTCTACATGAACTGGAGATGAATACAGATGTCACCTTTTATCTGCAGACATATCTGCACTTCAACACATAAACAGATCCACACTTCAACATATAAACTCTGTCCTTGAACTGACCCTTTTCTCGTTGTAAATACTTCAAGATAGTCCTCACTTCTTCTGGTGGATAGTCCGCACTCTTGTTTCAGCAAACCACAACTCCTATTATGCCAAATTACCACAGGGATATGTGTATCTTGAATAGTTCTAAAACACGTCAAGAATTCGCACTGAACCTCGTCCAAAATCTGCACTTTATTTGAGAGATGACTGAAAAACTTGTCTTCAAATGAGCACAGAACAAAGGTATATATAGAGGTAATTACACTGCCTTTAGGCCGACCTGCCAATTATCTTGTAGGCCAACTTGTCCAATTGATGAAGGCCGACTTTAACACTTCAATATAGCTTCTCTTCCAGCGTAGATTTGAGGGCTGACATAAGCTCTTCTTCCATGGATCCTTGGACAAGATCTTGGAGCATTTAGACTAGATTATTCATACATATGACACCTAATTATATTTATTCCTAGAAGACAAGAACCTAATAGACATCAAGAAGAAGTCTATTTAACCTATAATAAAATCTTGCTCATGAAACCCATGAAGCAAGTACAACAAATATACATTTTATTATCTTTGCTTTCTTCTTTACATAAATACATAATTACATAGTCAATATGAAGATTGATCCTAGTTACACTTTTTCAACATATTCTTTACATAAATACATAATTACATAGTCAATATGAAGATCGATCCTAGTTACACTTTTTCAACATATTTCAACAGTAAATAGGAGGAGAAACAAGTGATATTTCAACAGAAAATAGAAGGAGCAACAAATGATATTTCAACAATAAATAAAATGAGCAGCAAGTGATATTTTAGCAGAAAATAGGAGCAACAAGTGATATTTCAACAGAAAATAGAAGGATGGCAACTCTTATCTTCTTGGGCTTGTCTTCACCAAAGCTCTGATACCATGTTAAAATTCTAATGTTCTATGTGTTAATTTTCCCCTGTTCTATGATGTTAAAATTACTTTAGCCCAATTCTTAACTTCATTTAGCAATCAATTCAATCTTCCAATAAACAATAGCTATTGTAGATAGAACAGTGAATGACAATGAGCAAGGGAAAACCCCCACAAGGAAAACCCTTTCAAAATTTTCTTGTTAGATTGTCGTAAAATGTTCAACAAAGAGTACAATAATCCAATTCAACAATGAGTCAAAGTCAACCATTGACTATCCAAGTAGAAAAACCAATATCCAACAAATGATGATCCTCAAAAGTCAACTCTAGTCAACTGTCAAAGTCTTGAATTCAATCCAAGTCAACAACAGTCAAGGTGTGCCCTAACCAGTCAAAGTCAACAGTCAAATCAATCCTCCAAGTGCTCGGTCAACAATCCACAAACTCGACCTTCAATGCTGGTCAGACAAAGGTCAAAATAGTCCTAATCTGAGTAGTCAAACCTAGTAAATAGAGAGAGATACCCTATGGTTGAAGTTTACAATCAAGCCTGTGGCCAATGCAGGTCAAAGTGCCCAGAGTTCCTCGATTTCTGTGCCTAGGAATGCGGCCTAGCAAGACAAAAATATCCCCAAAAGATCGAAGTCAAAGTTAGCCCAAAACAACAAGGTCAACGCTAGTCAAAGTGTTGGTCATATCAAATTTTCGGCCTACTGCAATTTGTCCTCCCTCCTCACTTGTGTGAAGAAAACCCTGCAATTTTCAGATTGTATGAACCAATGAGAGAAGAGAAGAGATGGTTCATGTAATGTCTCCAAATGAGGCTCCTTGACTTGTATTTATAGGCGTTGGCGTGGGGCTAGTTACCTCTTTTAGGTCGACCTTAAATTTTGTGCCATTGTGGGTTTTCTCACCAAAATATATATTTTTCTTAATCAAATTGAGTGCTTCCAGGTGCAATTTTGGGTCTCTCTAAAAGAGGAATAATGTCCAATGAAGGGAATTTATCCCTGAGTTGCCAAATTAACACTCCCTCTCAGTTAGGGAGAAATTTCTGACTGCAAGGTATGTCACTTCACAAATGTCTCGTCATCATCAAATCAAATGTCATCTCTACTCATCTATGCTTATCATTGCTCATCTGTACTTCATCTGCTAAACGCTATCGAATCTAAAAGAAGAAGAATTTGACATTGTAGGGGAGCTGAAGCTACAACTCTCTATCTAATTTCAATAGGCGAGATCCATTTATCAACAGGGATCAGATCCATCCTATTGACCAAGTGACAATTGGGTGAGATCCATCTAGCAACATGGATCACATCCACCTTGTTGTCTAGTCAACACGCGAGATCAATTTGCTATATAGGGTAGAGATCACAACCTTCCTAATGTCTGTTGATCTTCCTAAGTTGACTTTGAATAGTCAAGTGGTAGAACAGTTGCATCATCCATTTGATATGCAAGGATCACACTTACTGAAGTCATACTTGAGGGAGATCCACTTGCTATGCAAGGATCACACTTACTCAAGTCATCTCAACCCATTGGCCAGATGAGGAGGCAATCCCAACAAGCCCCGCTTGTGGGTAGGATGCATACTAGGGTATACTCTGTCAATCATGATAGGGGGAGATACCCATCTCATCATAAGTGACAAGGATCACGCACACCCTATAGTGACAATATGCGAGATCCACTTACCTTAGAGGGTAAGGATCACAACCATCCCATTATACAAAGATACCTCAACCCCAGGAGATCTCAAGTTCAATTCCTCTCCCTGTGAGCTCAAGCCGGGGGGAAGAGCATAACTCAGTGTTCTCGATCAGCCAAGACCCTTACCCGAGAGGGTCACATCCATCAGTCCAAGCTGCTCTTTGAAGACTAGGAACTTCCCTTTCAACAAAGCCTTGGTGAGTATGTTTGCTATCTTCTCATCTATCGATATGTGATGGAGTCTCATGTCTTCTCTCTGTACCATGTCATGAATGTGGTGGTACCTGATCTCAATGTGCTTGGACTTGTCATGAAATATGGGATTCTCTGCCAATTGGATCCCACTCTTGTTGTCGTAATATATCACTGTAGTTTCTAGGACCTACTCAAATAGCTCTCCAAAGAGATTTCTTAACCAAATTACCTCATAGCTAGCCATGCTAGCAACAATGTATTTTGCCTCGACCATGCTTAAAGCTACGGACTTTGTTTCTTGCTCATAAAAGATATCATAGCAGATCCCAAGCTAAAGCAACACCCTGATGTTCTCTTCCTGTCAATAATGTTTCCAGCCCAATCAACATAATTGTATCCATGCAGTCGTACATCTCCGACAGAATATCTCAGACCAATGTTAATTGTCCCATGCAAATATATCAGAATGTGTTTGGCAACAACCTAATGTGCATGGAGGGGGGCTCAGTGATAAATTGACTCAAGGTGTTCATTGCAAAGCATATGTCCGGATGAGTGTTCACTAGGAACACCAATGCACGAATCAGTTGTCGATACTTAAAAGGATTAGCTAGGTCAATTCCTGTAGAAATTTCTGAATCTTATGTGTTATGCATAAATTATTACTGTTAGTCTAGTTAAGCTCCTCCTACTTAAATAAGTTATCAGCTGAATAAATTCCAGTTAACATTGAAGCAAAACACATAACAAATCTCTACCAATTCAGATCTAGAATAAGCACATGCACACATTGACAAAGTGATAGTTATTTCTAGACAAATAGTCCCCGGAAAAACCCAATGTGGGAAAACCGGTCTCTGGCTGCTGGAGGGTTTTATTATTAAGAATATTTTTGAATACACAACTCTAGGTTCCAGATCTAGAAAACCCGATAGAGAAAACTCTAGATCTACAACTCACTGGCTGATTTAGGGCCAAAATAATGACTGATCCGCTCCCTCAAACGGGATTTACAGAACTCAACCAAATCTAGGGCTAAAAACCCCAACGTTGCCCCTGAAAGGCTATGCGTCAGCCTCTGAAGCCCCTGAAAGCCTTTGCGTTAGCCTTGGATGGCCTCCAAACCCTCAGTGCTGCTCCGAAAGGGACTGCGTCACCCCAAAATAGGTAACGCAGTCACTACGCTGCCCCTAAAGGTCTCTGCGTAACCCCTGAAGGGTTTCCTGAAAATTATGCTGTCCTTACTGTTGCTGTTGCTACGACCTTCCTCTGCGCTATCCTTGAGCTGATCTCTTCTCTGCCTCTTGTGTATTCTAGACCCCGGGATCAGATCATCCCCTTGGTCTAAATTCCCCTCTTTGCAGCTGAAACACTTCTGAGTATTCTTAGCAAACCCTGCCCTAGAATCTCAGCTTAGCTTCAGTGCTCTGCCTCTGTGTGTCTTACAAATGACCCCAAGCCTTTCCTTTATACTTCTCTTGTTGACAAATCAACGACCAAGATTAAATCTTTAGGCAATGACTAAGATTAAAAGAAAGCTTGATTCGTGTGACTTAAGACAATTTCATCACATGTTTAATTAAATTCACTTTAATTATTTTATTTTCCGAAGTTTTAACTTAGGAAATACATTAAAATAATTAATTAATTTAATATCTCCTAAACCAAATGAAATTTCCGAAATCCATTTCTTGATCTTGTAGATCAGGTGAACTCTAGTCCTTCCTCAAATTTTGGGACCTAGAGCACAACTGATGCTACCCCAAATACACAAAATCTCAACACTCCCTCTTAGCATCAAAGGTGTGCTCTAGAAATACATCGCACTTATGCATTATATGATTTTGGGCACTGGTTCTGTGTTGTTGATGCTTGGCCTGCTGGCACTCAACTTTGCACTGCTACTGCCATTCTATACTGCTACCCATGACTTTGCCATTGCCACTGCAACTTCTGTACTGCAGCTCCCTCTCAATATGTTGCATCTATGCTGCTCATAACACTGCGACTGTTGATCTGCTGCACTGCAACTTCAGTTGTTGAGAGTAATAACTGAATCTCTTGCCCAATCTTTGACAAACAAGTCAGATGCGCTGCATCCTCGTCATTGAAGCTCCATAGGTTACAGATTTGTGCCGGCATCTAAAGAACGATGCACAACTACAACTCTGCCTGCCTCATCAGACTCCCTTTGCACTATTGAAGTCACATCAGCTCCTTGTGCTGAAATATTTCACGCTGCTACTGCGCTGCGCTATCCCTCTAAAGCTCTCTGCGCTGCTGCAACTTTGCACTGCGTAAGCATCACTGCACTGCGCTGCTGAAGTCACATCAGCCTCAGTGCTGCTACTGCTGCTTTGCTCTGTGCTGCTAGTGCTTCTACGCTGCTGTTGTTTTGCTCTGCCCTGCTCCTTCCAGTCTCCAGATTTGCCTCTGCCTCTACCTCATCTATGATTTATGCACCCTCCGCTCCACTTGTCCTGCTACTGTCTTAGGGCTGCCGTAGCTCCGCTTGTGATCCAAGAGATGAGCTGCTCAAGGATCTCGCCTCTCTTCCATGTAGCTCCTTTACATGTCCATGCCACCCCACCTTCGTGGTTCATGAGCACTCATGGCTGCATCATCTCCTGACCCATCATCTGGCACAACTGCCTTGGAAGAAGATGCTTCCTTATCCTTCTTCTTCGGAAAACGCCTGGCAAGATGTCCCATTTCACCACATTGGAAGCACTTGATCTTTGAAAGATCCTTCTTCTTCTTCGACTGCTTCTTCGATGCCAAAGCTGCATCTTCCTCCTCTTCCTTCTTTGCTTTGCTCAATGTAGGGCTATGCTGCCTCTTGGTGAATCTGCGTAGTTCTTCTTGTCGTAGGATTGACCACAAGCTGTCCCAATCTAGGAGGTTCGCTCTGCCCAAGATACTTTGGACAAAGGTTTCCAACTCATCTGTGACTGCATTGAGGGCAGTCCTGACTATCACTGCATCATCTACGGTTGCACCCATTGCAGTCAGATGATCCCTGATTGCCTGCAATCTGAAGAGGAAGTGTTCCATGTCTTCTCCCTTGGTCATTATGAATGACCTCATTTGGGTTTCCAACAACATTTTCCTTTGGACTGATTTTTCCTCATACAGGGAAGTCAAGGCCTTCCACATTTCGTTAGTGTAGAAATTTCTGAATCTTAATTCTTATGCAGAAATTATTTCTGTTAATCCGGTTAAGCTTCTCCTACTTATACAAGTTATCAACTGAATAAATTCAAGTTAACATCAAAGAAAAACACATAATAGATCTCTACCAATTCAGATCTAGAATAAGCACATGCACACATAGACAAAGTGACACAGTTATTTATGTACAAATTGTCCTCGGAAAAACCCAATGTGGGAAAATTGGTCTCTAGTTGCTCTAGGGCTCTATTATTAAGAATATTTTTGAATACACAACTCTGGGTTCCAGATCTGGAAAACCCTACAGAGAAAACTCTAGATGTACAACACCTGGCTGATCTAAGACCAACAATACTGATTGATCGACACCCTCAAACGGGATTTACAGAACTCAGCTAGATCTAGGCCTAGAAACCCCAGATCTGCCCCTGAAAGACACTGCGTCAGCCTCTGAAGGCCTCCAAATGCTCATCGCTGTCACTGGAATGGACTGCGTTACCCCAGACTAGGTGATGAAGTCACTACGCTGCCCCTAAGGGTCTCTGCGTAACCCCTGAAGGGTTTCCTGAAAGTTACACTATCCTTGTTGCTGCTGCTACTGTTTGCTACTGCTGCCTTCCTTTGCGCTGTCTTTCCTGATCTCTTCTTTGCTTCTTGTGTATTCTAGACCCTGGGATCAGATCGTCCCCTTGGTCTAAATTCCCCTCTCTGCAACTGAAACACTTGAGAATTCTTAGCAACCCCGCCCTAGAATCTCAGCTTAGCTTCAGTGCTCTGCCTTTGTGTCTCTTACAAATGACCCCAAGCCTTTCCTTTATACTTTTCTCGTTGAAAAATCAACGACCAAGATTAAATCTTTAATCAATGGCTAAGATTAAAAGAAAGCTTGATCCGTGTGACTTAAGACATTTCATCACATGTTAAATCAAATTCACTTTAATTATTTTATTTTCCTAAGTTTTAATTTAGGAAATACATTAAAATAATTAATTGAATTAGTATCTCCTAAACCAGATGAAATTTCCCAAATCCTTTTCTGGGTCTTGTAGATTAGGTGAACTCTAGTCCTTCCTCAAAATTTGGGACCTAGAGCACAACTGATGTTGCCCTAAATGCACAAAATCTCAACAAGTACAACAATATCTCCGCACAACTTCTTGAAATTCATCTCCATTGGGGTGGCCAAGGATTTACATTCTGTCATTCCAAATATTTCCAATAAATTCACGACATATTTTATTGACAAAGGAAAATCTCTCCTGGTGGTCTTTGCCAAACTTCTAGTCCCAAGAAATAGTGCATCATACCAAGATCCTTCAAACTCACATGCCAACTCCCTCTTACACTCGAGCATTAGGGGCTCACTACCTGTCAAGAATAAATCATCAACATATAGAACCAAAGTCAAAGGCATACCTTGGATCACCTTGAATTAGAGGTTGGGATCGACGTTGCTTCTTGTTAATCCAAGTTTCACTAGGTAATTGTTAATATGGGCATACCATGCTCTGGGGGCTTGCCTTAAGCCATATAATGCTTTCTTCAATCTACATAAATGTGTTTTTTGGTCCTTCACTTTAAATCCCTGTGGCTGCTCAATGTAAACTTCTTCATGTAGCATGCCATGAAGGAATGTCGTGTTTACATCTATCTGGTCAAGTGTCCATCCTTGTCTAGCAGCAAGGGCAATGATGGATCTAATAATAGTGTAGCAAGCAACGAGAACAAATATATCATTATAATCTTCTCCCTCTTTCTGGGAGAACCCTCAGGCTGCTGAGATTTTGGGGTGTTGGGGTAGGATCAAATGTGCTCTAGTTCCCAAACTTTGTGGAGGGACTAGAGTACATAAGATCTCCAAGACCCAAAAAGCATTTGAAGAAATTCCATCTGGTTTAAGAGATATTTAATTAATTAATCTTTTTAATTAAGGACCCTAAGTCTAACTTAGGAAAATTAAAAGATTAAAGTTAATTAAATTAAACATGTGATGAGAATGACTTAAGTGATGCGGATCAAGCAGCTTCTAATGTTAGCTGTCGATTAGAGATTAGATCACGACCGTTGGTTTTCTAACAATAAAAGTATAAGAGAAGGGCTTGGGGTCAGTTTGAGGACAAACACATTGGTAGAGAACTTAAGCTGAGATTCTAGGGCATGGTTTGCTAAGAATTTCAGAAGTGTTTCATCTGTAGCGACGGACACTATTGGTGAGGGGGATGGTCTAGTCCTAGTCCAAGAGTACAACGAGGGTAGAGAAGGAGCAATCTAGAGAAACATAGAGGCAATAGTAACGCAGTCGAGCCGAGAGCCCAACAGGAGGCCAGGAGGGCTGACACAGGCCCAGCTAGTGCAGCGCATGGGCACGTAACCTAGTCTAGGGTGACGCAGGCCCTTCTTGAGCAACGCAGAGGCTGACGCAAGCCAGGCAGGTTGACGCAGAGGCTGACAGAGTAGCGCTGGTGTTTCCAGAGGCCGGAAAAGGGCTGAGTTCTGTAAATATCGTTTGAGGGTGTGAATCAGCCACAATTTTCTGTCTCCGGGATAAAGGTATGTTGCTGTTTATATTTCTCTGTTAGGTTAACCAGTTTGGTGCTCAAATTTGTTGTACTTAGAATCTGCATGATAATAAAAACCCTCCAGAAGCTAGCAGCACCGGTTTTCCCGCATTGGATTTTTCTGGGGACATTTGTCCAGAAAATCCTTGTGTGTCACTTTGTCTTTGAGCTTGTTATTCAGTATTTGATCTGTATGTGTAGGTTGTTAATTTACTTCGATGTTAATGCTGAATTTTTCAGATTAATAACTTATGTAAGTAGGAGATGTAAATCAAGATTTAACATTAGGGTTTCTGTTTAGTAAATTCATAAAATTTCACATGGTTTCAGAGCGATTGTAGATTAAACTGGATCTCCAACAAGACGACTAAAGAAATATGTGTTGCAGAAAGCAACAGATAAAGCATCAACAACAACAGATAAGCCAGATAGGGCAGTGCGGCAACAGAAGGACGTAGAGGCAGCAAGAGCCATGTAGGGGCTGACACAGTCCCAACTGGGTGACGCAGAGATAGCACAGAGTTTTCCAGAGGGACGCGCTGCGCTGAGCCAGTTTGCTCACGCAGACACTAGCCAAGGTGACGCAGTCCAGAATCTGATCGCTGTGCAGAGTGTCGTGAACAGGAAGCTGAGCTGCAAATCTTTAGTAGTTGGTAGTGGGGTGAAGATTCTGCCTGTGCAGAATAAAGCCTAAGCTAGGCGAACAAAGAGTGGGAGGAGAACAACTTCTCAGAAGATTTCATTGCCAAAGAAATCTGAAGATCAATCGTAGGGTGATCGAAGAGAGTTGATTCGTTGTTTTTGGTAGATTTCCAAGGAGGAAATCAGTTGTCAGAGGGAGTAGAGGGTGCATTTCTCGCCAAGGACCCTAGATCTAAGTCTCTAGCAGAGAGAGGAGGATCTATTCGACAAACGTCTAAGAAGATGGCGCCACACGGACTCCGTGTTCAGGATAATGTGGACGACTTGTCCAACTTTACTATTTGGAAGGCCAGAATCCTGATAGTCCTGGAGGGATACAGCTTGAGGGAGCATGTAGAGAAAGTCTTGGCTACACCGACCGATGCGAAACTCCTGGCAAAGCATAATGAAGCATCGACACATGCTAAGCGCTTCATCATGGACAGGGTGAAAGATCATGTGGTACATAGAAAAGAAGACAACGACTCATGAGATGTGGGAAGCTTTAACCACATTGTATCAAGGGAAGTTCGTCCAAAGAAAGATGCTTTTGGAGAACTAGCTAAGGTCGTTTATGATGTCCAAGGGAGAGGAAATTGATCCTTTTCTATTCACACTGCATTCGATCCGGGATCAACTGACTGGAATGGATCTGCCTAATTGGGACAATATGTGGACTATCCTTGGACAAGAAGAGATTCGCCGGATGACCAAGATGCAGTACAATACTGGTTCGAGTAAGATGAGGAAGGAGGAAGAGGAAGATGCAGCTCTAGCATGAAAGAAGCAGCAAGGGAAAAAGAAGCGTGATTTGTCAAAGATCAAATGTTTCCAATGCGGCGAACTTGGATACTTCGCCGGTAATTGTCCTCAAAGGAAGAAGGACAAGGAAGCTTCTAGTTCCAAGGCTGCTGTAGGAGATGATGGCTTCGATGATGACGTAGCCATGAGCCCTCATGAACCACGAAAGTGGGACGATATTGATCTGTAGGGCAACTACAGAGTGAGGGCAGGATTCTTGAGTAGCCCAACTCTTGGATCACATATGAGCTACGGGAGCCTTAAGACGTTAGCGGGACAAGTGGAGCAGTGGGTGCAGAGGATCACGGATGAAGCAAGGGCAGAAGCTGACATGTTGAAGAGGGAGCAACACAGTGCACATGCAGCAGCAACGTTGAGGCAACAACGCAGAGGAGGCTTGCTTATGCAGTGCAGAGCTACAACAATGCTATAGCCTCCGAAGGACAGCGCAGAGCAACAGTCTATGGAGCTCAGTGTGAGATGTAGCCCAACTGACTTTTCTATCAAAGATTGGGTGATGGTTTTAAAGTTGCTTACTCTCAACAACTGAGTTGCAGTGCAACAGTTAGCAGTGGTAGTGCTATGGGCAGCACTATGCAACAATTTGAGAGGGAGCTGCAGTATGGGTGTAGCAGTGACGGTGGCAGAGTCATGGGCATCAGTACAAAAGAGCAGCAATAACGCAGTGATGAAGGGAAGCGGGCCAAGCATCATTGCAGAGGCCAACACCAGAGATCAGAGCAGTGCTTCGGGGTGAAGTGTTTTGCTAGAGCACATTCCTCGCTAAGAGGGAGTGTTGAGATTTTGGGGTGTTGGGGTAGCATCGGATTTGCTCTAGCTCCGAAAATTTGTGGAGGGACTAGAATACATAAGATTTCCAAGACCCAGAAAGCGCTTGAAGAAATTCCACCTGGTTTAAGAGATATTTAATTAGTTAATCTTTTTATTTAAGGACTCTAAGTCTAACATAGGAAAATTAAAAGATTAAAGTTAATTAATTAAACATGTGATGAGAATTATTTAAGTGACGCAGATCAAGCACCTTCTAAAATTAGCCGTCGATTAAAGATTAGATCGCGGTCGTTGGTTTTCCAACGAGAAAAGTATAAGAGAAGGGCTTGGGGTCAGTTGGAGGACACAGACATCGGCAGAGCACTTAAGCCAAGCTGAGATTCTAGGGCGTGGTTTGCTAAGAATTTCAAAAGTGTTTCAGCTGCAACGAGGGGAAGTATTGTCGAGGGGGATGGTCTAGTCCCAGGCCAAGATTACTAGGAGGGCAAAGGAGCAATCCAAAGCAGCACAGAGGCAGAAGCTACGGAGTCTAGCTAAGAGCCCAGCAGGGGTAGTGCAGAGGCAGCAAAAGGCCAGGAGGGTTGATGCAAGCCAAGCTAGGGCAGTGCAGGCCAAACGTAGCCCAGTGTAGGGTGACACAGGCACTTCCTGAGCAACGCAGAGGCTAACACAGGCCAGGCAGGCTAACGCAGAGGGCTTCAGAGCAGTGCTGGGGTTTCCAGAGGCCGGAAAAGGGTTGAGTTCTAAAAATCCCGGTTGAGGGTGTGAATTAGTCATAGTTTTCTGCCTCTGGGATAGAGGTATTGCTGCCGTTTATATTTCTCTGTCAGGTTAACAAGTTTGGTGCCCAGATTTGTTATACTTAGAATTTTCATAATAATAAAAACCCTCCAGAAGCTAGCATCATCGGTTTTTCCGCATTGTTTCTGGGGACATTTGTCCAGAAAATCCTTGTGTGTCACTTTGTTTTTGAGCATGTTTTTCAATACTTGATCTGTATTTGTAGGTTGTTAACTTTATTTACTTCGATGTTAATGCTGAAAATTTCAGATTAATAACTTATGTGTGTAGGAGAAGTAAATCAAGATTTAACAATAGAGTTTCTGTTTAGTAAATTCAGAAATTTTCACATGGTTTTAGGGTGATTGCAGATCAAAGTGGATCTCTTGCAAGATGACTGAATAAATCTGTGTTGCAGAAAGCCGCAGAGAAAGCAGCAGCAGCAACAGATAAACCGGAGAGGGTAGCGCAGCAGCAGAAGGACGCAAAGGCAACAAGAGCCACGTAGGGTTTGACATAGTCCCAGCTGGGTGATGTAGAGACAACACAGAGTCTTCCAAAGGGATGCAGGAGCAGTCTGCGCTCCTCAGTTGCTGCGCAGAGGCTACGCTGAGCCAGTTTGCTCATGCAAAGGCCAGCGAGGGTGATGTAGTCCAGAATTCGATTGCTATATAGAGTGCTGTGAACTGGAAGCTGAGTAGTAGATATTTAGCAGTTGTTGGTGGGATGAAGATTCTGCGGGTGCAGAATTAAGCCTAAGCTAAGCGGACGAAGAGCGGGAGGATAAAAACTTCTCAGAAGATTTCATTACCAAAGAAATCTGAAGATCGATCGTAGGGTGATCGAAGAGAGAGCTGATTCGTTGTTTTTGGTAGATTTCCAAGGAGGAAATTAGTTGTTAGAGGGAGCAGAGGGTGCCTTTCTCGCCAAGGACCCTAGATCTAAGTCTCTAGCAGAGAGAGGAGGATCTGTTCTGACAAACTTCTGAGAAGATGGAGCCATATAGACTCTATGATCAGGATAAGTTGGACGACTTGTCCAACTTTACTATTTCGAAGGCCAGAATCCTGATAGTCCTGGAGACATACGACTTGAGGGAGCATGCAGAGAAAGTCTTGGCTAGACCGACCGATGCGAAACTCCTGGCAGTGCATAATGAAGCAACGACACATGCCAAGCGCTTCATCATGGATGGGGTGAAAGATCATGTGGTACCACGCATAGCCGAGAAGACAACGACTCATGAGATGTGGGAAGCTTTAACCACATTGTATCAAGGGAATTCCGTCTAGAGGAAGATGCTTTTGGAGAACTAGAGGTTGTTTTTGATGTCCAAGGGAGAGGAAACCGATCCTTTCCTATTCAGACTGCAATCGATCCGAGATCAACTGACTGGCATGGGGGTCAAGGTAGAAGATGTCATGGTGAGGATGACTCTAAATGTTGTCACAGAGGACTGGGAAACATTTGTCCAAACTGTTTTTGGGCAGAGTAGATCTTCCTAATTGGGACAATATTGGGCTATCCTCTAACAAGAGGAGATCTACCGGATGACCAAGAGGCAGTACAACATCGGTTCGAGCAAGATGAGGAAGAAGCAAGGCAACCCTGGCATCAAAGAAGCAGCAAGGGAAATAGAAGCGTGATCTGTCAAAGATTAAATGTTTCCAATGTGGCGAACTTGGACACTTCACGAGTAATTGTCCTCAAAGGAAGAAGGACAAGGAAGCTTCTATTTTGAAGGCTGCTGTAGCAGACGATGGCTCCGATGATGATGTAGCCATGAGCGCTCATGAACCACGAAAGTGCGACGATATTGATCTGTAGGGCAACTACAGAGTGAGGGCGGGATCCTTGAGTAGCCCAACTCTGTTGATTTATGGTAGCATCGGATGTGCTCTAGCCTTGTAATTTTGTATATGGGCTAAGACACATGTATTCCATAATAGCCAGAAAGGATTTTGGAAGATTCCACTTAGAAATTGTTTAATTAAAATAATTAATCGTTTTTAATGTTTTCCTAAGTTTAAACTTAGGAAAACTGATTAATTAAAGGGTATTAATTAAACTTAGTGTGAATCTTCTAGAAGAAGTCATGGATCACCTCCAAGTTAATCTTAGCCCTTGATTATGTTTTAATCTTGGCCGTTGAAGGTTCAACAGAAGAATATAAGGAGGGTGAGGGGCCTATGGAAAAACACATCAGACGAAGAAAGAATCAATGGTTCGATTTCTTCAGTGAGAGGAAGAATCGAAGTGGTTCTCATTTGCAGAGGGGAAGGTCAAATCTCTAGGAGGGAGAATTTCTAAAGCATAGAGAGTGCATGAAGAGGAGAGCCAAAGCATCAGAGCAGAGTTACCCTAGCAACAGTTACATTGGGCCAGCGCAGAGAAGTAGAGGGAGTTTCAGTTTCTGTTAGAGGGGCAACTGAGGGTTCATTCGGTTTCAGGAGGACATTTCTGGAAGGAAGGAACACTCTAGTCTCACACAACAGCGAGCACAGAAGCAACCACGACAAGCAGTAGCAGCAGTGACGCAGTGATAGCGTGAGTGACACAGTCACTGCGCAAAAATCACGCAGAGCCATTCAGTGTGGGTGCAGGTCAGTGCCGTAACTTCATGGTGATGTGAGAATTGTCTCACTCAACCTTTTCTGATCAGAATTCTTCAGGTGATTGATTGACATTTACAATCAGACATCTGTACTCAAAATTTATGCATAATAAAGAAACCCTTGGATCTGCTGCACCAATTTTACCACATTGGGTTTTTTCCAGGGACAGTTGTCCAAAAATAACGGTGTCTATGTGTGATTACTTGTGCTATTTTTATATGTGATTTGTTAATCGTGAAGTCTGCAACATATTTTATTTTGTTATTTAACACAAGAGGAATGTTAAATAATTGTGTTTGACAATGCAATAGAAGTCATTCAATAAGTAGCTGTAGTAGAATTCTTCATTATAGAATTTTTACAAACTCTTGGATCACATATGAGCTACGGGAGCCTTAAGACGGTAGCAGGACAAGCGGAGCGGTGGGTGCAGAGGATCATAGATGAAGCAGAGGCAAAAGCTGACATGCTGAAGAGGGAGCAACGCAGTGCACATGCAACAACAACATAGAGGCAATGCAGAGGAGGCTTCCTTACGCAGTGCAAAGCTGCAGTAGCATAGTAGCCTCCGAAGGACAGTGCAAAGTAGCAGTCTATGGAGCTTCAGTGATGAGATGCAACCCAACTGACTTGTCTGTCAAAGATTGGGTGATGATTTTTTAGTTGCTTACTCTCAGCAACTGAGTTGCAGTGTAGGAGTTAGCAATGGTAGTGTTATGGGCAACGCGATGCAGCAATTTGAGAGGGAGCTGCAGTACGAATGTAGTAGTGACGGTGGCAGAGTCATGGGCAACAGTACAAAAGAGCAACAACATCGCAGTGATGAAGGGTAGCGGGTCAAACATCAACGCAGAGGTCAACACCAAAGATCAGAGTAGTACTTCGAGGTGAATTGTTTTGCTAGAGCACATTCCTCGCTAAGAGGGAGTTTGGGGTGTTGGGTTAGCGTCGGATGTGCTCTAGCTCCCAAAATTTGTGGAGGGACTAGAGTACATAAGATCTCCAAGACCCATAAAACGTTTGAAGAAATTCCATCTGGTTTAAGAGATATTTAATTAATTAATGTTTTCAATTAAAGACCCTAAGTCCAACTTAGGAAAATTAAAAGATTAAAGTTAATTAAATTAAACATGTGATGAGAATGACTTCAGTGACGCGGATCAAGAAGCTTCTAATATTAGTCATCGATTAGAGATTAGATCACGACTGTTGGTTTTCCAACGACAAAAGTATAAGAGAAGGGCTTGGGGTCAGTTGGAGGACACACATACTGGCAGAGCACTGAAGCTAAGCTGAGATTCTAGGGTGTGGTTTGCTAAGAATTTCAGAAGTGTTTCAGCTGCAACGAGGGGCAGTATTGGCGAGGGGGATGGTCTAGTCCCAAGTCAAGATTACAACGAGGGCAAAGAAGGAGCAATCCAGAGCAGCGCAGAGGCAGCAACTACGCAGTCCAGCCGAGAGACCAACAACGGCATCGTAGAGGCAGCAGGAGCCATGAGGGCTGACGTAGGCCCAACTAGGGCAGCGTAGAGGCAACGTAACCCAATCTAGGGTGACGTAGGCCCTTCCTGAGCAGCGTAAAGGTTGACGCAGGCCAGACAGGCTGTCGTAGAGGGCTTTAGAGCAGATTTGAGGTTTCCAAAGGCTGGAAAAGGGTTGCGTTCTGTAAATACCGTTTGAGGGTGTGAATCAGTCATAGTTTTCTATGTCCGAGTTAGAGGTATTACTGTCGTTTTTGTTTCTCTGTCAGGTTAACTAGTTTCATGCCTAGATTTGTACTTAGAATCTGCATAATAATAAAATCCCTCTAGAAGCTAGCAGCATCGGTTTTCAACAAATTCTCTTGCACAAAATAAAAATAGCAGAATAGAAGAAGAATCACTAAGAGAATTTTATAGATGAATTTCTCACGCTCCACAGTGTATTTTTGACCCCTGAGAATACTTGCTGCCCTCATGCTGGCCCCACTGTGTCACCCTCTACGCAGTGACTACGTCACTACCTATACGTTGATGAACTGCGTCCCTCTCTTGCGCTGCCTCCTTCGGACTTATCCTGCACTCTCGATTACTGATGATACCCTCTCTCTCTTACCTGCAACTCACCCTCTGATTCGATTTTCTCTTGCCAAACTTCAACCAGTGAGAAAATCGATCTACTTGGGAAATTGAGTATCTGCTTGTTGTGTCTTCCAAGTGCCCATCGAGTTCCTTCTTATAATCTTCTTGTTGAACTTTCAACGGCCCAGATTAGATCCTAATCAATGGCTCAGATCATCTTGGCTCGATCTCTGTATTTTTCTAGAAGATTCACACCCAGTGTAATTTATACCCTTTAATTATTTTAATTTCCTAAGTTTAGACTTAGGCATCCATTAAAAATAATTAATTATTTTAATTAAACTGTCTCTGGGTGGAATTTCCCAAAACGATTTCTGGGTTTTGTAGAATGCATATGTCTTAGCCTCCTTGCAAAATCTTTAGGCTAGAACACATCTGATGCTACCAGAAATCAACAGCGAGAATGGCAAAAGAAGTGCTCAAGGGTCTTATCAACCAGGAGCAGTTTGAGTAGCCCTAGACTTGTCTTGTGGAGGACATTTATAGTAGAAGATGGGTAGCCTCCTAGCCCGTGTTCATTGTGGGAGAAGGACATCTTGCAATGATAGGTGGCAACCCTCCATGCCCAATGTTAGTCTTCATTGGAGCAGGGCAGGAAGACTATAGTGGGCTGAAGTCCTCGAGTAGTTGAGGAGCAACAATGGGTAGTTGTGAGTTGTTCACAAATGGAGTTGTAAAAAACTCAACAGAAATCTCGATCAGTTGATGGACGAATGGTCAACGTGAGCACATATTGGTGAGATGGGTTCAATGGCCAGATGGACTTAGATCATTGATAGAGGCAATGCTGCAAATCGGGAGCTGAAGGATTGGGAAGGTACAAGGTACAACCGAGAGGAGCTGTGATTGCATGCTACATCAGCCAAATTGTCAGAGTATCTTGTTGAGGGCAGATTGGTTGTCAATGGATTGACACCAAGCCCTAGTTTTGTATTCTTATACTAGTGGATGTACGAGGGCCATTATCCCTGGTACGAGAGGCCTAGAATGTTGTATTATTCATGTTGATTAATATAACAAAGTTGGGTTATTATAAAAAAATGTGTATATTTTGAGCACTAGTAGATTTACTGTTGTTTATATTCCGCTGTGCAAAGTAGCTTCATTGCGATTCTTGGTTTGGTAGCATCAATGATTTAAGATTCCATCCAAGACACCAGGATCGTGGAAAAACAAGGGGAATGATAGGAGGGTCCAAGGATGACTCAAATGGACCTCCCTGATCGCAAGGGAGATAAGGTAAGACAAGGTATCTATTAATATCATGATTAGTATCATAAACGGGGCCCTTGTCAAAACGATGGCCACCAACCTCCCACTTCTCTTCTTCTATACGCAAGAAATCACAAATGTCATCCTCCAAGGGATTAATGTGGTAACCTTATTCAAGGTCCTCAATAGGTACATTGTTAGAAATAATGTCCTTGAAAAAGATAGGGATGTTTTCAACTCTACTTCCTAAGGAACCCTCTTCCTCATGATCCTTATCATGCTCCGCTTCAACATCACCCTTAATATCTTCAGTAATGGCTCTCTCTCTTGTCCATGGTACTCTTCTTCAACTCCTTCAACACACTCAACGAGCCCATCTTTTCGGAGGGCTATGTCAAAGTTTTGACAAGGTTCTTCAGTGGCTTGAAAACTCGACCCTTTGAGTGCCAGGAAGTATCCAATCAATACTGAGAAAGAGGTATTGCTTTTGGACCTACATGAATTCTTAAGCCTGTCATCTTTGCTAGATCCTATAGAGGTGATAAACAACCAAATGAGCACATCTTAATGAACCACATTGATGCTTGAAATATACTTTATGAATTTATCCACATGATCAACTGCCACAATTGGGTCATGGTAAACCCTTTAAATGATTGCATTGGTGTTTATTCAGATATCCAGTAATCAATGCAATATCCAAATTTTGGTATAAATCTGCCCTATCAAACGTTGCTTTGTGTCTTGCATATCAAATATAAATGGAATCGCTAAGGTGAATTCAAAATGCCTTTGAAAAAGGCCGACTTCACCCTACAAGCATTTGGAACTTTGAAGTTCAATGAAGAACAAGGGTTTCATTCTTCCAATAGAGTCCGCAAATAAGGATTTATATTGTCGTATGGAAACAAGACACATCTCATGTCGTTGTCAATGGCCCCAAAAATGTTGCCTCAAAATCTAGCACGGCTTGGGGAGGGAAACCCCACAAGGTATAAACTAGACAATGGGACAACAATGTGGTAGAAGCCCTGCTAATTTTAGTTAACAATGGTATGTTCTATGCTTAGCACAATTACTTCAATGTTCCTTTAGCAACCCAATGATAATTTCCAATTTTGATTTCTAGTAGCAATCACATTGATAGTAAAAGTAGATATAACATGAAACAAAATGCAGAAGACAAGCCAAGACAAGAGGACACTTGATTTGACAAATGCCAGGGAAAAACCCTTTGACCAATTCTTCTTATTATTATATCAAATGTTCAACGGAGAGAGAGTACAAATACAAGAGTCAAGGTCAAAATTGACTTGCCAAACACTGTTAAAACAACCGTGTCAATTCTGCAATTATCTGCAGTAGTCAACGACCCTAGCCAAAAAGTCAACGCTGGTCAAAGCAACAATAAAATGTCCTCAAAACAAGTCGGTCTTCCCTAGTCAAGCTCGGCCTAATTAGGAGGCCAAAGTCAGCCCAAAACAATTACAAAGTCAACATTTTGGTCAAACTGTTGTCCTAAAATTTGCGGTCAACTTGTAATTTTGGTCTATGGTCAAAGTGCTCAAAATACCTCGATTTATGTGCCAAAAGATGCAGCCTATCCAAACAGATAATCTAAAAAAAATCGAATTCAAACTCTCCTTGGAAGGTCAAAGTCAACACTGGTCAAACTGCAGTGAACTCTATAATTTTGGTCCTGTAATTTAGCTTTTGAAATTCGTCCTTGATCCGCACCCGTGAGAGAAAATAAGAGCCTAATAGTTGTATGAACCAATGAGGGAAGGAGAGAGAGTGTGTGAGTGATGAAGATGCGAAATGAGGTGATAATTCACTTGTATTTATACAATTTGTTGAGGTTGAAGAGTCACCTCCATTGGGCTTCATGAGGCTACATGTTGATGTGGCCAACCTGAACAATTTGCACATGTGTGGGTATAAATTCAAAAATGCACTTCAGCTTGCCCAAATTGGATGATCTTTATATCAATTTTGGTCCCCTCGAAAAGAGGAATTTAATGCAATCATCATCTCCATCAAATGAGTTGTCCTAAGTTGGAATTTGGCCCTAGTTGCCAATTTTAACAGGCCCATTGTCACCTCAGCCAAAAACACCTGCTCTTTATGGAATTTAACTGAAGGGAGGAGTCTCGGTAAAGGAGAAATCACTTCAAATAGATATGCTGATGATAAAGTACAAAGTTACCCTACTAAAGATCATTCAACGAGAGGCACAATAATGGTGCGATGGTTTCAAAGAAGCAAATCACCCTCCAAGAAAAGCCCTAGAAAAACAAGGCTCCAAATCTAGGGTTTTGAGGTTTTTGATGGAGATAGGTATTCACAAGGTCAAGGCCCAAAGTAAAGGGTTTCTTACAATGATATTCAACTAATCGAAGGTTCATGAAATCCTCAAGAAAGTCCTCAAGTTGAGGGCTAAAGAACCTAGGTTTTCCCTCTTAGAGAAACACCTAGGGCAAGGGATTTTATGGATCAAATTTGAGTGGATGGCCACGAAATTGATAGGTTAGGTAACCTAGACCTATCTCTTGATGTTTAGGTTCTCAAATCACCAAAAATCCTCCTCAAAATTTCACTCCAAGCCATAGATTTTTGCCCTAACCTTAAAAGGACCAAATTAAAAGGAGGGTAAAATGGATATAAGTTTAGAATGATTACAAAAGACTTGGACTAGTGCCTGTCCCTTGGGTATATGGAGTCATGGATGTCAAAGGATAGCCAATCTTGCTCGTAAGGAGGGTGAAACGTGATGTCCTAGCTCAATTTCCAAGCATTTACCCACTCAAGGAATAATGGAGTTTATGAGAAGAGCTTCAAATATTTTGGCCACTAGGATACTTCTTATAATGCCATGAATGAATAATGTATGCATTTTGTTTCTATCTAGCATTCAATAGATAATTATCAACAATTAGGGCATAATTTAGCATAGATTAGAACCATGGTTACTTGGGAGCGGGAGCGGGTGCGCCATTTTCAAAAGTTCCCAGTTCGGAGCATTTCGGGGAGTGTTTTTTTAAATATATATATATATATATATATATATATATATATATATATATATATTATATTTTTTTATATTTTGATGCATATATGTCAACAAAAGCATGTAGAATGATGAATTTGACATAAAAAACATAAAAACATAGATTGAACCATATAACATCAATCATCTAGAAGTTATGATCTTCATCAACCACAGCTAGAAGTTGGAAACATACAACATATTGACTCTTGAGTCTCATGATTCATCAATCTTAAAGTTTCAAGCTTTCAAAATTCAATATATAACATTTATCATCATTGATTCATTGATTTCAAAATTCAATATATAACATTTATCATCATTGATTTATAATATTTATCATCATTGATTCATTGATCACCATAGTTGTACTTGTAAGCTAAGTGTAACCAATAACCTTTACAACAATGAATATTTAACATGAAATGAAATGTTATAAAATGAAACGAAATGAAACAACTTTCAACTTTCATGACGCATCGTATTCATAATTCATAATGACTTATAAACTTATAAATGCCAACTTGAAAGTTTCACCTTTCAAATTCAAACTTCAAACTTAAATTGTCATATATTGTTTACAAAAATTATCATAATAAATATGAAAGAGTCAAGTTTCAACTGTTCAACAGTTATAAAAGTTAAAAAACTACTAGAAAATAGAAAAGACTAGTAAACTGTAAACAATAAATCTAGTTTATCTATTGGCTGGCCCCTTGCCACGCCCACAAGAAATGTCTAATTTATGAGAACCACGAGGCAATTGTGGTCTTCTAGTACTCTCAGAAGTACCACGACCATAACTAGAAGGCGGAGGGCCTCGTGAGGATGTAGGTGGAGGTTGAATCTGCAAAGGAACAATCGCTAGAAATCGAACATTGGCACTAGAACCCGCACTGCTGCTGGATGGTGGGATTGGCCCTGGGTGTGGCGGTGGCATGACTACTGTTGTTTCATCATCATCCCTCAAAAGTTCTGCTTCCAATTTTTCCATATGTACAGTGCCGTCCTCCAAATTATCGTCCTCTGGGTTGTTGTCCCAAACTTTATATGATTGATCCTCATATGACCGATCACAATAATGACTCAACAACCTCAAGTTGTAATGCACATAAACCAAGCTTTCTGCTAAGTTTTCATTCAGCCTGTTTCTTCTCACATTATATATGAAGCTGTAGGTGCTCCAACACATCTCTGCAGAAGAAGTATTTACAACTGGTGACAGAACTTTTTTTGCCAACTTTGGTACAAGTCCCATGCCGCCATATGCTTCCCACCATGTGAGAGCATCAAATCTGTCTCTGTCTTCCATTGCATCGAAAGAACCAAAGTTACCAGTGCAATTGAAGTATCTGCCTAATTCAAGGCGCAATCTAGCACACTCCTTGTCGGGGACCAACTTGTTTAATGCTTTCATGTATCCCTCTTGTACCTCTGGATCTGTGTGAGGTTTGATCCTAACCCCACCTCCAGGTGCAGGTTGGCCCAACCAAGATGGAGAGTAGTATTTTGGCATAACGATATATGCCAAGGCATGTAGTCGAACATTAAGTTTATTCCACTTTGCACACACATAGTCATGAATCATTGCATACAAGTTGGGATCATTTTCCTTAACAAAATCTTTTATTTTCCCAACATGCCATCCATCTGCTCATACACCTCCCCAATCATTGGTTTATCTGTATTTGAAAAGCGAATCATGTGATAAATGGGCTTGGTGAAATTCAAAATTTCCCTCACATGCCCAAAACAAAGGATCAAGAGCGGTCTCCTCCACCTGCTCAAAACCGTGCCTGTCAACTATTGTTGCTGCCTTGTCCTTTAATACCTGCCAGTGTGGACTTGATACCATGGTTTCCAATGACTCTCTTACCTTCAAAAGGCACCTGAAGGTGAGGTAATAGCTATCAAATCTAGTCTTTGCTATCTTCAACAACTCCAATTTTGAGTGAGTATGGAAAAGCGCATGGGTATTGCTATGATTTGTAATAAATTTTATCATTTTTTTACCTCTCTTATACAAATCACCAAGCCATTTGTATTGAGATTGTTTGTTTTTAATTATATCATGCATCAAAAGGTTCATTGTGTGAACCAAACACCAAGACCAAAATTTGTTGGGGTATTTATCCTCAATAATTGCTCCCGCTGCCTTACAATTAGCAACATTATTAGTGATGACTTGGACGACATTGTATGGCCCAATACTTTCAATTGTTTCAAGTAATGGTTCTGCAATGTTAATGCCGGTCTTGAATTTGTCTGAATAATCATATGCTGAAAGGAATATTGCACCACTAACAGACACAGCCAGAACACTTGTCAATAGCTTTCCTTTTACATTTGTCCATCCATCAGATACAATGGACACCCCATGTTCATTCCAAGAACTTGTCATTCTATTCAAAGACTGACTTATTTTAGCTTTTTCATGATCAAGTCCCACGGTTCTGGCCTTGTCATAGCCAGGGCTCCTGTATCCTTTGGGGGCATCATTAATGGCAGAAACCATTTCATGCCAATAAGGTGAGCGCAAAACATTGAATGGTACCCCACATGCCTAGAGAATCCAGAAAATTTTTGAATCCACATCATTCTTAGACCCTTCGTCAAGGAAATCGGATATGGTTCTACACCTTAAGGAGATGTTTGGTCCAGGTGTGCCTCCATAGCCACTGCCATGGGTGGAAGTTGATGGACTTCTTTGTCCATGATGTGATGGACCTAATGGTGCATAAGAATCAATGAAACCCCTAGATCTTTTAGATCTCTATTGGGCAACCTCCTCTTCCTTTCTATATTTCTCTCTCTCTGTTGCTGGCACACTTACACAAATTTTGATTCCTAGATTTTCATCTCCATCCCCTGGCATTTTCCCACAAAGGTGCCTTCTTGCACGAGTGTATGAACTTGTGTATTCTTTATTGCAATGTGGGCAAAGAAATTTAGTGGTTCCACCACCTTTCCATTTTTCTTGCCTCTGAACATATTTCCACAATGGTGTTTGGCTTTGGTCATGTTTAGTTGGGGTCTTTGTGGCCTCATGTTCTCCACTCCCCCCTTCCTCCTCAGCATACTCCTCCTCTTCAGGATTTTCATCAAATCCACTATAACCATCTTCTTCATCCTCCTCTTCTCGAATGGACCTCTTTCTTCTACTCTTCAACACCATTATTATAAAGAAAGGAACCAACATGAAGAAAACCCCAAGCCATATAGCCATGATGTTTCAAGTTTTTAGCCTGCAAAAAAATGAGGAATGCCAAATGGGAATAGGAAAAAATGCAACATAGAAAAAAAACAATTCAATTTTTCACTTTTCAACACATTAAAATGCAACATTGAGAAAAAAATTCAAGTTTTCATTTTTGAACAACTTAAAAACGCAACATAAAAAAAAATAAAAATAAATAAATAAATAAATTAGAGAGGCCTTCCTCTTTGTCCGGAGTCTTGGCTCCTTCAATCCTCCTTGTTGCTCTCTTCAAGCTCCTTTTTCTCTCCTCTTGCTCTCTTGTAGCTTGCTCCTTGCTCTCAAGCTCTCTCCTTCTCTCCTTGCTCATTCACAAACCAAGAATGACAACAATGAGGGGAGGGCTTTTTATTACCCACCTCCCCTCCCTCCCAAAAAAAATCACCGCCAATTTTTTTTCCATGCCTGGGAGTGTTTTTTTGCCGGGGAGCGTTCAGGGAGTTTCTTCCACTACTCATTCCTTACATTAGACATGAAAAAGAAAGATATTCAACAATAAAGCACTTACAAGAAAATTTAGCAAGAAATTCCATTCATCATGCTGATAATAGCTCCAGAAGATGTCCAAAAATCAACTCAAAATATCAAAATGCATCAAATCATCCAATAGTCGAAGAAAAGAACAAGCATCTCTCTAAGGAGGTTGAAATCCCAAGTGTGATGATGATGAGAGATGAAATGACATCTCTCTAATATATATGAGGTCTAACATAACCTATTTTTTCTACAAACGCCTAAAATCAGAAAATAATGGGCAAGAAAAGCCTCTAGGTCACAGGCCAACCTAGTAACCAATGTGCTAATCAAAGTACATCTCCACAAGAGGGTCAAAATGTTGATGTCATGCATGCATAGGCCTTGTAGAAGGCATGTGTTGAGGCCTTCTTGTGCCGAATGAAGTATAGAGGGCCTCTAAAGTCATGATGGAGGGGTTGGCTCCTCCGTTTTGATGCAAATCACCCTGTGGACACCCAAATGTGTTTTGTGGTACAAATTGGGTCTCATGGGTCTCCATGTGGTTGAATCTTTGTTTATGCTCCAATGTTGAGGGCACTGAAGATGTTTCTAGCCGTCCCATGTCTTAGTGAAGAAGATAAACCTCATATGGGCCTCAGATCAGCTGCCACACCATGTATGTGTGCTAAACCGACTGGGGGCAAACTAGTCCAAGTGCATCATCCCATGAATAATATAGGCAATGTGCTGAAGTTGTGGGTGTTGAAGATGCCCATGAATGCAAGTGATTCTCAATGAATGCTGGGACCCATGGCTCTCAACGTCTCACCTATGGGTGTCAATATGATCCTCTAGTGGAATTGGGCCCTAGTTAAGTTGCCTAACTGATAATGAAACCACCTATCGTTCACTCATAATATCCAATGTTGCAACTTATGACATCAGGTACATTTAATCAATTTTGCATCTAAGTGAACCAAGCTTGCAAGTAACGGACAATGTGACACTTCATACGAGGTTTCTCTTCCAAATTTGGGGCCTTAGTCATGTAAATTATTTTATCTCCATATGTAGGATTGGCCAAAAGATGACCCTATTAGGCATTTCCAACCTCCAAAGGGAAGTGACATGTCCTTAGTCCTCCCTTCAATCAATAGGTGTCATGTGGCGCATGTTTCATTCTTCTCAATTTGAAGCATTTCTTCTTCCATAACTTTTACCCAATGAGCGTCCTTACTGGCTTGAGAAAAATTCTCTAGTTCTATCATGGATAGAAGGGCTATATCATCTTTTCTTGGTGTACTTGTCATCCTTCTTCGGGTTTATATTCCATCATCTACATTGCCAATAATCTGTTCTTCTAGATGGTGTTTTTGGAGGAATTTCATCTTTGAAGGAGTTTGAGATGGTTCTTTTTGGATTTCTTGATCTTTTTCTTCGTTCGTTGATTCTTCCTTAGGTTCTTCAAGAGTGGAATCTTCTTCATAGACTTCAATTTCCTTTTCTGGAAGTACTTTGTCAATCTTTACATCAATTCTTTCTATAATCTTTCGTAATTGATTATTGTAGCATTTGTATGCTGCTCCATGTAGAATATCCAAGAAATATTCCTTCGTCAACACGAGAATCAAATTTCACTGGTGAGTCATCATTGATCTTCATAAAATATTTACTTCCAAAAATTATAAAATATTTTACTGAAGTAGGTCTTCCTGTTCATAATTCTTATTTGGTCTTAGTTGAGTTCTATTCAAGGTATATATTGCTGTCCCAACTGCTGCTCTCCAAAACTTGGCCTGCAAATCAGCTGCTGGTAGCATTGTCCTTTCCATTTCTTGTACAATTCTGTTTCTTCTTTCCACTACTCAATTTTGTTTAGGAGTTCTAACAATAAAGAGCTCTCTCTTGATTCCATTCACTTTGCAGAAATCATCAAATTCCTTCGAAGTGAATTCTCCTCCTCTATCTGTTCTAAAGCATTTAATCTTTTGATTCTTTTTCATTTTCTACAAGAGCTTTAAAATTCTTAAAACATTCAAATGCTTTGGATTTGAATTTTCCTATGTTGCAGGAAATGTACAAATTTCTGAATCTTAACACTTATGCATAAATTATTACTGTTAATCTGGTTAAGCTCCTCCTACTTATATAAGTTATCAACTGAATAAATTCAAGTTAACATCGAAGCAAAACACATAACAGATCTCTACCAATTCAGATCTAGAATAAGCACATGCACATATTGACAAAGTGAGACAGTTATTTCTAGACAAATAGTCCACGAAAAAACCCAATGTGGGAAAACTGGTCTCTGGCTGTTGGAGGGTGTTTAAAAGTGTAACTAGGTTGGTCTTCGTGTTGACTATGTAATTATGTATTTATGTATAGAAGGTGTCAACGATAATAAAATGTATTTTTTGGTGTACTTGCTTCATGGGTTTCATTAGCAAGATTTTATTATGTAGATAGACTTCTTCTTGATGTCTATTGGGTGTGTGTCTTCTAGGAATGAATATAATTAGGTGTCATATTCATGAAGGATTTAGTTTGTGCTCCAAAGACCTTGACAACCCTCATATAATGTTGAAATCAAGTGATGACAATCTGCTATGCTGCTGAAGTAATAACTCTTGGAAAGTGGAAGAAATTACAAGTCATAGTCAGCCTATAAATGTGTGATCAAGTCGGCCCTATATTATATTGACAGGTCGGCTTATTAACATACTGAGACAACTATAAATACCTTGTTGATCTGCGCAGAAAAGAAATAGAATTTGTGGATCTACTACTGGAATAAAGTGTGGATCTACTGCAGGAATAAAGTGCGGACCTCCTGCAGGAAGAGTTGCGGAAAATCTCAGGAATAAAGTGCAGATATCAGACAGACTTCAATGCAGATTAAAAGGCAGGAAACAGTGCGGATTAAAGGAAGGATGAAGTGTAGATTACACTGAACCTAATGCAAACATCTCCAAGGATAGTGTGCAGATAAAAGGACAGCATATAATGCGGATAGAGGACAGTTTATAGTCAAGAGAACAAGTCAGATTTCTAAGGTAAGACAGTGTAGAGAACAAGTCGGATTTCTAAGTGAACAAGTGCAGATTTCACTGTGTGAAGTACGAATTTAAGGAGCTATGTTCAGGGTGTAAAGTGAGGGCTCATCAAAGTTATCTCAGTAACTATAAAGCAAGAAAAGGACTGCAGATATTCTAAATATTGAAGTGCGTTTCCAAAACTAGGAAGAAGATCTTGAAAAGGAAAGTTAAGGACAATCTGTTTGAAAGAAGCTAAGATAGTGAATGCAAGAAGAAAAGGCAGATCTAGGTGGGAGAAAGTGAGAAAGTTCTCTAGTGTTGATGCAGAACTAAGTAATTTGGTGAAGAGAAGAATCAAGGTCTTGGAAGCACATCTAGGTCAACGGTCTATGTCTGGGTCATGGTACTTGTCATTTGAAGATCTACAAGAAGAATTCTTTGCGGGTTTTCCTCTCCAAGAGGGGGAGGTTTTTCCCTGGCTCTAGGAGCCTAACTTTTGTGTCTTGTGCATTTTGGTAATTGACTTGATGAATGATTAACTAAACTAAGAGAAGAGAAGACATAAGTATCACAAGTAAGACCACAAGTAATTATCAAGAAGAGAATTTGTATAAATCTCCAGCCCTCCAAATTCTCAACATGGTATCAGAGCCAATGTGCTGAACACAAGGGCTGCTTGTCAACAAGGACACTCAAAGTAACGAAGGTCAAAGTTTGGGTTGAAAAGTCAGATCAGTTTGCAAAGGAAGACTATCTAGCTACTTCAAGATTCGAGTACACCAACATTGAAGAAGCTCCTATCTTAAAGGAAACCCTTGACTTCACTTTCAATCATCATCAAGGAAGCTGCAAGCAAATCCACTCAAGTAAGTATTCATGACCCTATCTATCAAGATGCCTTATTGTAAAGAAAGCAACAAGCTGGTTGGGTCATCAAACTTTAGCGCATGGAAGAAAAGAACAGGCTTGAATTTAATTGAAGACGAAGTAATGGACTATATCGAAGGATCTACTGTTCAACCCTCAAAAGAAGATGCTCCAGCCCATGCCAAGTACATGAAGGGAGAAATTAGAGCCCAGAGGATTCTCATAGAATCCATTAAAGAATCTCTCATTCCCTATGTATCAAAGCTAAAAACTACAAAACAAATATATGAAAAATTAGTGGAGCTATTCTCTATGAGTACTGCAAGAGAAGCAATCTCTCTAAGACGAACTATACAATATGAAATTATCAAGGGAAAAAGGAATCACTCCATACTTTATGAAGATTTCTGAAATAAGAGATCAACTGTAGGAACTAGAAGTGATGTCTGACACTGAGATGACTACAGTGGTGCTGAATGCTCTTCCAGAGGATTGGGGAAACTTCACTTCTAGTCTATATGGGAAGAAAGAAGCCATCCCATTCCATGATTTATGGTCTCTATGTAACATAGAGGAAACAAGACTAAAAGCCAAAGCTGATATAGGACTAAGTGAAGAGAATCATACAGGAAGAAAGGAAGATTCGGAAAATTTGGCCCTCGGAATAAAACAAGAAATATGGACAACATACGATGCTTTGGATGTAATGAACTTGGGAATTATAAAAGAGATTGTCCTAAATTTGGAAAGGACAAGTGGAAAAAGGAAGAAGCCCATCTCACTAATGAAAGAGAAGAGCCTGATGCTAAAAGATCTAAGGAGGAAGCGAGAGATCTCTATTATGATTCAGATCATCTTTCTCTTTAAGTGATCTCTGATTGGTTGTAAAATAATATGACAGGAAGCAATGTACATTAAGAAGCGTCTCAATAGAAGCATGGAAGGAGCTCTCGATGAAACAACTTCTGGAAAACCTCACTGATAACATTACTAAAGTAAAGCAGATCAAGGGTCATCATGGAAACAATATTCTAGAGGTGATGACATATTGATGGAGCAGGAATGAAGCTATTCATTCTAGAGAAATTGATACAAGATGACTTAGGGAAATAGGTATGAGGTATGCAGACATATGTGCTGATATTGGATGCTGTGAAGTTATGTCATATGGTTGCAGGTAATAGACCTCCGTATTTAGAAGTACGATCTATGAAGGAGGATCTCTCAGTGCATTGACAGGTGAAATCAACATAATATGTCCTCATAGAATATGAGGTGGTTGTACATAAACAAGAAATTGGAAAATTTGTAAAGTCCTGGGAATGAAGAATTTGCAGAGAGGAAGAGATCATGAAATGTAACCATGTCAAGAGGTAGTTATCATCCAGAGACCAAGAAGATGTGACTAGGAGATCTCCTGGGAAGATATGTAGACTCTGATGGAAGTCTGGTAAAGAAGAAGACCCTTGGCAAAAACATATCATTAGGAGATGTGTCAATTTGTATGAAGGATGCCAATGCCTACAGGAAGATGTCATGGTGAAAGATTATCACTAAGGTAACTTTTGTTCTAAAAGTTCATATGAATATGTTTATCTGGATGAATTTGTGTAGAGCTGCTAATCATGAGAAAGGATGTATGATCCTTGGAGATGATTCGAAGGAAAGCAGCATGGCATAACAATGGCCTAGATAAAGGAAGTCTGATGAATCACTTTCTGATAGCTGACATGACTCAGGATGGAAGTCATGGATGATCTATGCCCTATGAAGCTAAAAGTCGAAGATTCCTCAATATCGAAATCCATGACATCGAGGAAAGGAATTCTTCATGAGCAAGTGGGTGTCTCACCATTGTTGCTGGAGGTCCCTGGTTAAGAGGGAGCCTGATGGTAAGTTTCTTACTTGGAAGAAACTTGGTAATTCCTAAAAATGAGCTTAGGTACATTCCTTGTATAGGAATGAGTACATTCCCTTGTGGAATAGGTCCTCCTTCGTTGAGAGGGAGAGATAGACACATCGTTCTGGTTTTCACTTGGGAAGACAAAATGGAGGATTGGGTAATCATCTGGCATTCGATACTCCTTGAGAATGTATTAGGGCATTCAAGATAAGAGTAGTCGGGGACCGATATTCTTTGAGGGCTAGCTACCCAAGAGAAGAATAGTCCAAGAAGGTCATACTTCGGGAACACCCGGGTGGAGTATGTACCTTGGAGAGACAATGATATGGTGTCTATAAGTCCCGTGTCTCGTTAGCATTGTAGTGCCCATTGTCTCGTTGAGAGATGGGGCTGTTAGTCAAGGCCTTGCACTAGGACAATGCTGGTTGATATGATGCTATACAGATGCGATTACCAATCTGATTCTTCTTATGAGATTCTTCAGTTTGAAAGTAACCATGTACCTGTATAAATACCTTTCTAGTTAAGAGGGAGTGTTGAAAAGTGTAACTAGGTTGGTCTTCATGTTGACTATATAATTATGTATTTATGTATAGAAGATGTAAACGATAATAAAATGTATTTTTTGGTGTTCTTGCTTCATGTCTTTCATGAGCAAGATTTTATTATGTAGATAGACTTCTTCTTGATGTCTATTGGGTGTATGTCTTCTAGGAATAAATATAATTAGGTGTCATATTCATGAAGGATTGAGTTTGTGCTCAAAAGACCTTGACAACCCTCATATAATGTTGAAATCAAGTGAAGACAATCTGCTACACTGCTAAAGTAATAACTCTTGGAAAGTGGAAGAAATCACAAGTCATAGTCGACCTATAAATGTGTGATCAAGTTAGCCCTATATTATATTGACAAATCGGCTTATTAACATACTGAGACAACTATAAATACCCTGTTGATCTGCGCAGAAAAGAAATAGAATTTGTGGATCTACTGCAGGAATAAAGTGTGGACCTACTGCAGGAAGAGTTGCGGAAAATCTCAGGAATAAAGTGCGGATATAAGATAGATTTCAGTGCGGATTAAAACGCAGGAAATAGTGCAGACTAAAGGAAGGATGAAGTGCAGATTACACTGAACCTAATGCAGACATCTCGAAGGATAGTGTGTGGATAAAAGGACAACATATAGTGTGGATAGAGGACAGTTTATAGTGCAGAGAACAGGTCGGATTTCTAAGGTAAGACAGTGGAGAGACCAAGTCAGATTTCTAAGTGAACAAATACAGATTTCATTGTGTATGAAGTACGAATTTAAGGAGCTATGCTCAGTGTGTAAAGTGAGGTCTCATCAAAGTTATCTCAGTAACTATAAAGCAAGAAAAGGACTGCAGATATTCTACATATTGAAGTGCGATTCCAAAACTAGGAAGAAGATCTTGAAAAGGAAAGTTAAGGACAATTTGTTTGAAAGAAGAAGCTAAGACAGTGAATGCAAGAAGAAAAGGCAGATCTTCAGGTGGGAGAAAGTGAGAAAGTTCTCTAGTGTTGACGTAGAACTAAGTAATTTGGTGAAGAGAAGAATCAAGGTCTTGGAAGCATATCTAGGTCAAGGGTCTATGTCTGGGTCATGGTACTTGTCATTTGAAGATCTATAAGAAGAATTCTTTGTGGGTTTTCCTCTCCAAGAGGGAGAGGTTTTGCCCTAGCTCTAGGAGCCTAACTTTTGTGTCTTGTGCATTTTGATAATTGACTTGATGAAAGATTAACTAAACTAAGAGAAGAGAAGACATAAGTATCACAAGTAAGATCACAAGGAATTATCAATAAGAGAATTTGTATAAATCTCCAACCCTCCAAATTCTCAACAGAGGGTTCTATTATTAAGAATATTTCAGAATACACAACTTTGGGTTCCAGGTCTGGAAAAGCCTACAGAGAAAACTCTAGATCTAGAGCTCTTGGCTGATCTAGGAACAAAAATACTGACTGATCCACACCCTCAAATAGGATTTATAGAACTCAATCAGATCTAGGCCTAGAAACCCCATTGTTGTCCTTGAAATGAACTGCATTAGCCTCTGAAGCCCCTGAAAGCCTCTCTGTCAGCCTTGGATGGCCTCGAAACCCTCAGCGTTGCTCCTCGAAGGGATTGCGTTACCCCATAATGGGTGACGCAGTCACTACGCTGCCCCTGAAGGGTCTCTGCGTAATCCCTGAAGGGTTTCCTGAAAAATATGCTGTCCTTGCTGCTGCCTCCTTTCTCTGCGCTGTCCTGGCGCTGATCTCTTCTCTCTTCTTGTGTATTCTAGATCCTGGGATTAGATCATCCCCTTGGTCTAAATTCCCCTCTCTGCAGCTGAAGCACTTCTGAGTATTCTTATCCAACCCTGCCCTAGAATCTCAGCTTAGCTTCAGTGCTCTGCCTCTGTGTGTTTTACAAATGACCCCAAGCCTTTCCTTTATAATTTTCTTGTTGACAAATCAACGACCATGATTAAATCTTTAATCAATGGCTGAGATTAAAAGAAAGCTTGATCCGTGTGACTTAAGACAATTTCATCACATTTTTAATTAAATTCACTTTAATTATTTTATTTTCCTAAGTTTTAACTTAGGAAATACATTAAAATAATTAATTAATTTAATATCTCCTAAACCAGATGAAATTTCCCAAATCCATTTCCGAGTCTTGTAGATCAAGTGTACTCTAGTCCCTCTACAAAATTTGGGAGCTAAAGCACAACTGATGCTACCCCAAATACACAAAATCTCAATAGGAAATGTGGGTCCCACCCCCATTTCACCCAAAATATGAAGTGAAAATTCTAGACTTTGTTAAGGTCGATCCGCACCTCTGAGTCTGTAAAAGTGTGTATTTGGTATTAGAGCCAAGGAGAATGCATTGTAATAGACAGAGTCTGTAACGAGCCAGGAAGCCTTCGACGTCTGAACAATGTTAGCTTTCGCTTTTCCGTTTCTGTTGGTTGATAATGTATGTGATGTAATAAGTGTTATCCATCATTAAAAATGTGCTTTATCATCCTTTGTGTTGAATCTATTATTGAGTAAGCATTCTGAGCCATATTAACTATTAGTATAACAAGTGAGATGTGGTCTATAGTGTGAAGACGTGATATAAGAGCTTGTTGCAGCAAGATTTGTCGGTGGACCGTGTTTTCGAAAAATTGAAGCCAAAGGATGGTGTTGTAACTTTGAAGGAGTCCCATTCATCAGGTGCATAATATCACATATTTCTTTTCCTTACCTGCTTGTGCAATACTGAGTAGTGAATTGCAGTAAGAAATGGCCTCAAGTAGTTTTGATTTCTATGTTGATATGAAAGATCCGAAGAAAACTAATTGGATTGGAAGGATATTAAACAAGTCACAGTCTGAACCCTTGTATGATACCAGGGTGGTAGTCCAGGAATTTACCCCCAATCCTAATTGGCAGCTTCTTCAGATATCTCCCAGTAAAATCTACGACCTTCCAATGTTTAAGTTTTGTGCAACCAATCTTATTAGATATGCCTCTGTAAATGTACCTACCTATGTATCAGATACCTCTCATAAAACCAGAAGATATCCAATGGGTACTAGAACAAGGTTATAAGTATGTGCATCTTGGACTAATATAATTTGGTGTTAATCCTCTTGTTAGACTTGGTTTAAATGTGTTTTGCGTAACTTGTGTAATTGACTCACGCCATAATCAATTCACTAATGCTTTACTAGGTGGTTTTGAGGCCCCTTTGCAAAATGGTCTAGTTTGGTCATCTATCATCCCACGATACCAAGTTTCATTAACTGACCCCCATATTAATGAACTTCTTCAAGCCTACATCCATTTTTTTGGCTTTGATATGTCTGGGCAGTCTAATATTGCTCAGTTACATTCCCTTGTTTGTTTAAGATTTGTCTCCACAACTCTCCCAACTCTCAATCCTCAACTTACTCAGAGAGGAACAACAAAAGGAGTGGTGGTTGGACTTGGTAATGTCACCCCTATCACAATAGGGTTCTCCCAATTGACAATTCCTGATGAGTGGACTGCAGAATATCATCCATTGTCTCAATGGTACTTTCCAACTCCAGAACCTAAAAGATTGTCTATTTCTGAGTCAAGTAGAGGATCAGTCATTAGACTAAGCAATGACACTGGAATACCTAAATTCCCTGTTAGAAATCCGTCTCTCAAAAGCCATGATACTTCAGACCTCAGTAGGCATCTGGCAAAACACAAGTACGGATCCTTCTCTCAATGCAAATTCTGTATTGCCTTTAGAAGTCCAAGTTCTGATAAAATATTTCAAGTCTTTCACAGACCTCAATCTATCTTGAAAGAGGAACATTTAGGCCAACATGCAGAATGTTGGGAATGTCTACGTATTGCCTCTCCAAGAGACATTAAGTTCATGAGATATACACTACCCAGAGAAAAGGCAGGGGATGATCTAGAGAAGCATATACTCCCAGAAAGGAGACTTGCTCCTGGAAATTTTGTACGAAAGTTTAAAGATGGGAATGTTGTAGCCGATGTGGATTTCCTACAATATAGGAAATTCCTAGATGAGAAGGCCCAAGACATTATACGGCTTCAGAACTATAACAATTATCAACTAACATGTGTAGCACAAAATCTAGATGACTTGTCACAAGAAGTGCTTAAAGTACAATCCCATGTGTCGGGGAAATTCCTAGATGAGAAGGCCCAAGACATTATACGGCTTCAGAACTATAACAATTATCAACTAACATGTGTAGCACAAAATCTAGATGACTTGTCACAAGAAGTGCTTAAAGTACAATCCCATGTGTCGGGACTCCATTCTAGTTTAGATGATTTGAGTCAAAAAGATTCTGAGCATTTTGATAGGTTAAAAGATGTAAATATGAAGCTAGGGAAAATTATGGAAGTAGTAGTAGATTTAAAGTTGAGTCTGGAAAAAGAAAATCTTGATTTAGAAGAAGCACTTATTGGAGCATAAGTTTATAGCCAGACATTCCAACTAGAAGAAAGAAACCCAGAGGAGAAAAATACTCCACTACTACTCAAACACTTCTTTGTACATAATCCTAAAATTTTCCAATTTGAAAATGTAATTTCATTTGCTAGAGAAAAATTGGCTCTAGTTCAATCACAGATCCCAGTATTTAATCTGCCACCACAGAATAGAGCATAAATAAAAATGGTAAAATAAGAAAGAGAAGGATCCAACTAAAGACCCAGGAGTCCAGATGGCAATAAACCAAACTGACCTTTCGAATCTGCATGGGAAAAACGGTGTAATGCCAAGTATGGTTCTTCTAGCAAAATTCCATATGATCCTTCAAATACTGATGAGTTCCCTACTCTTAGTAGAGCTAACATCGATCAAGCTCCAATGACAAATCTGAACTGCAAATGTAAAAATAAAATCTTCATGGAAATCCATACTTGGAGTGCATGGGCAAGAACTCAAAAGTCCATTCACAAAAACATAGTCTCATGGTTAGAATTAGCTTTAAGGATAACTTGGGGTTTCCAAGGTAACTTGGAAATATGGTGGTCTAGAATGAATGAATCTGACAAACTTGATATTATGAATAGTGACAAGCTAGTCGCTGAACTTGTTAGGGCAGTTCTCCATGAGTTTTATGGAGAAATTAAGGTTGATGACCATCATTATGTAGACATGTTCATGAGCCAAAGACTTTATGATATAAAAGAACTTCCTGAGTTTTTCTGCACAGTGCAGGATCTTCTTTATAAGGCAAGAGACCCACAATATATAACTTATTTGAGAAAATATTTGTTTGCAATGCTTGGCAGAATCCCAGATCTTGTCAGGGCTAGATTTGACGCTGAAAATATAGATATTGAAAATATTTCTCTTGCAGGACTCCATGAACAAATTGTATTTACTTTGCAGAAAGAATGCCTCCAAGAAAAGATAGCCAAATCAGTAAAGATACAACTTGGTTTCAATGAAAGTGTATGTGATATCTATGCTGAAACTTATCATTTTGGCTGCAAAAACAAAAAGAAGAATGCTAGCAAAGGACAATGTGGAAGTGATTGCCAATGTTAAAAATGCATGAAGAAAAGCCAACCCAGAAGGTTTTACCCTAGATGACAAAGGTTTCAAAGACCAAGAAAAGAATATTTCAAAAGAAGACAAGAAAGCGCCCAAAGAGCACAATCAGGAATCTGTTTCATTTGCAAGAAGCCAGGTCATTGGGCTAGCAAATGTCCTTTGAAGGGTAAAACTCGTTTCCAAAATAAATTGTTTGACATTTTTTCTAATATTTATCATTCCACTGAATGGGAGCAAGTAGATCAGTCCCCACAAAATGAGGAATATTTTTCAATCACAAATTCAGTTGATTCAAACCCACCATATCCACATCATGAAGACTCATCCTGCTCTGAATCCACCTCGGATCTTCACTTCATTTTAGATGTCAAGATGTTTCATTTAGAAAATCCTACAGACCTACGCTTTGAAATTGCATCTTTACAATCTCGTATTTCTTCCCTCACACCAGGAGATTTCGCCATCCGACACCGTCTCGCAGAACGCCTCTCAACCCTCCAACATCAACTTGCCAAAATCAGGCAGCCAAGTGTGGTAAATCTTGGCGCCTATTATTTAAGTGATATTCCTACCACATCTGCATAGATTTCCAATACTCCCTCATTAATCATTCCACCCAGTAAGCAGTTTTCCCGTAGATCTACCATGAGAAGAGAAAAAGTAAACTTTCTTCATCATAGAAAATCCTACGGGTTTAAGAAAGCTACTCCCATCATTGAGAATCTCTCAGATGAAGAAGAAGAAACAGACTAGGCTAGCAAACTACAAGAAGAAATATTTCACTTAGAAACCACCATTGAAGAAAAAATAGGCCTCGTTAAAGAAATTCTAACCAGTATGAGAGTTGATCAGAAGGAATTAGCTGAAAAACAAAAACAACTTGCAGAACTAAAAGATTCAATGATGATAGAAGAATTTGAAGATGTGCTCATAGGAGAAAAAGATCATGGCCAGGAGCAGGCATTACAATGCATACCAGAAGATCACCAGCCAGACCCAGGTACAACTATTCTCCAGATGAAGGGATTTGAAGATAGGATTATTATTAGAATAGATGTCAAGGTTAGTGGTTATAAACAATAATCTCTAGATGCCATTCCTGAATATTATTGGGAACCCACAAGTTTGCAGTTCAGAGCCGTAAGTAAAACGTTAATGACTATCAGAGCTATGGCTCCTGATTTCCCAATTATTCTTAAGGGAATTCCTACTTCTGTAAATTTGTACAGTTTTGATACAGGGAGTGATATTTTGTTGGGTCAAGATTTTGTAAGAAGACATCTTCTTCTTGTTGTATAAGCAAACCACATTTGCCTCAACATCCAAGGAAGAACTATAAAAATTCCAAGCAAGTCTAGCTATGTAAATAGAATTGTAGACCCAGTCCCAGATATAGTTGATTGTTCTCTTGAAAAACTATCAAAGATCCACAAAGTAATCATAAATGCTGAAATCTAGGGGCCAGAATACATTAGAGAAATAGAAGAGAAAATTGAAGCAGAATGTACAACAGATGCACCCAATGCATTTTGGCAAAGGGAACAATACTTTATGGATCTGCCCTACAAAGAAAACTACTCTGGAACACCTCAGAAGTCATCAGCGAACCAAATGTCCGCACCAGAGCTCGAACTCTGTAAAAAAGAGATTGCTGAAATATTAGAACGAAAGTTGATCAAACCAAGCAGAAGCCCTTGGGCTTCTCCAACATTTTACGTCAATGAGCATTCAGAACAAAAGAGAGGTAAACGTCGGATGATGATCAACTATAGAGCATTAAATGGCGCCTTACTGCTTATCAGGTATCCACTGCCATCTAAAGAAGCTTTATTTCGAAAATCAACAAATATAATGTGTTCAACAAATTTGACCTTAAGAGCGGATTTTGGCAGATATCGATTAAACCATCTGACAGATACAAGACTAGTTTTGTGGTGCCACACAGACAGTTCCAATGGCGAGTAATGCCATTTGGATTAAAGAATGCACCCTCTGAATTTCAGAAAAGGATGGAAGACATTTTTAGAGATTTGAAATTTGTTATTGTTTATATTGATGATTTACTAATCTGTTCGTTTGATTTAAAGGAACACAGAAAGCACTTGGAGATAGTTCACCACAGGATATTTAAACATGGGCTAGTCCTTAGTAAGCCTAAGCTTGAGTTTGCAAAAACTAGAATTGAATATTTAGGACTAATCCTATTCCATGGCAAAGTTGAATTACAAGAACATGTGTTGAAAGCCTTAACAAAATTTCCAGATGACATTTATGATCGCAGGCAATTGCGGAGGTTCTTGGGAAGCCTCAATTACATTCGACAATTTTATGAAAATCAAGCCAAAGATGTCAAGGTCCTACAAAAGAGGCTCAAAGGAATAGAATGGTCCCCATCTATGACTACTGCAGTTCAAATTATCAAGAAAAAGGTCCAAAATTTGCCAAGTCTAGTTCTTCCAAGACATGAATTGCCTTACATTTTAGAAACAGATGCATCCACTGAAGTATGGGTAGGAGTTTTGATGCAAATCCATGCAAGAAGGGAAGAAGTTTTCTCATATGCATCAGGATGTTTCAATGACATTGAACTCAGGTATCCATCTTCTCATAAAGAAATTCTTGTTGTCAAAAATGGAATCAAAAGATTCAGGTTATTCCTAAAGCCAGTAAGATTCATTATAAGAACATACCTGAAAGATATAGCTGGGATGCTTAGAAACAGAAGATTGTTAGAACAAGGCAACAATAGGATACTAAGATGGAGCCTATGGTTGGATGGATTCGACTTTGAAATTGAATATAAAAAGGGAAAAGATAATTGCTTAGCAGATTTGCTTACAAGAGAAGTAGCTCCAAAAGAAATCAAGATGTTCATTTGTCCATCATCTTGAACTTCATCATCACCTCCCCCTGCTCCAGAGGGTTTTCAGTGGGTTTTAACTTGTAAATATCGTCATATGTCATTTTGTTTTCAGTGTCTCATAGGTAGGGTGAAGGAGAGTCTTGCATATGAATTGTTTCTTGAAAAATGGATTAATAGTAGCCATAATAATGCAAGTAATCTTATGTATTTTATAGAGTCGCCCAAAATGTTTCAAGGGGCCATTAGATTTGCACCTATGCAGGACAGAGATATATTTGTCTTTATGAGCCATGGTTGAGCTATGCTGACTATTGTAATATCCTGATGTACACCAAATATGCCAAAAGAGTTTGGTAATGTTCGAGTGTAACTCTATGAGCAATCCCTACAACCACTGGTCACCTTGGTTCAAAACACTGCTACATGACTGGTGCCCAAGGGAAGGAATATTCTGGACCATTAGAAGAAATGAATTTATTAATTACCTCCGAGAAGACATCAAAACAACAACCCAGTCTGAGGCATGGTTTTGCTTCCAGATAGAACACTTGTTCAACAAACTTAAAGTACATAGTATTCAGACACAAGGAAAACCCATCTATAAGGAAATATCTCAATTCTTTGGATCACTTTGTAATCATGTAGATGAAAGAGTACCTAGCATGTATCGATCTCCTTTCTTTCCGTGCTATAATATCATGCCACCTCATGCAGAAGCACGTTTGTTGAGAATGCAGCAAGATGATGAGCTTAGTGAAAAGAGTCGTCTTCATTAAGTGGGCCCGCAGGCTATTTTTGGCGCAAGTCTATTTTCAAACTATGTCTATTTTTAGACATGTCGATCATATTCTATGAGTTGCAGGATGCTATTTGTGGATGGTTGGTCAAGTCGGAAAAAATAGATTGACTTCTATTTTTAGACATATTGGGCGGAATCTATTTTTAGATTGCTAGTCTAAAAATAGATATGTCGAATATTATTAGCTCTTAATAATATTTGGACTATAAACACTATCTTATTCTATTGGAGCACTTCAGTTAAGTGCACAAATGTGGCACAGGAGCTGACAGAAGGAATTACGCTATTCCTGAGGGTTAAGTGGAGCTATTGAATGGAGACTTCAGTTAGAACTCATGTGACAGAGTTTGGTGGAGTTGGAGAAGTAGTTGGAGTTGTGTTCAGTTTAACTCAGTTAGACACAGTTGAGCTAGTTGTATCTATTCTAACTGATTGATACACTAGTGAGAGTGGTGTGAATTAATTATTAATTAATTCAATAAATATTAACTCATTAATCAACTGAAGAATACATCAGTTAACTACAGTGCATGGACAGTTTCAGTGGAGACCAGTGGAGAGGTATGGGAAAGAGCAGGTTGACTATCAGTTGTGACTATAGTGTTGCATGATTTGCAACACCCAGTGATTGGAGATGCCAATGAGGATTGCATAACCAAGGATGGAAAAATTAGAGTTCATTCAGATCCATTCTTCAGCAGTGATTGTGCAGTAGAGGCAGGCTAGTAGGTGGTAGAGATCGGTGCATGGATTTGCTAGATCGAGACCTGATTAGTGTGTAGCGATTGGAATGCGAGAGCTTGTGATAAGATTTGTATTATGATTGTTACATGATCTCTATGACATATATAATATACAGATAGTTGGGGGTTTTCAGCTTTAAGCTTTCCCATAAATTACTGTGTTCATATGTGTGAATTTTTATGGTTTTAATGTGTGCATGCAATTGATTTTATTTCCGCAAGTAATGATCAATGGTAGAAGAGATTCTGTATTGTGCATGAAGTCAAATAGTGTGTGATTAGGAGAATCTTGGATGTATAACATATTAGTTATATAATTTTTTCCCCTTGGTATTAGGCGATATTGATCATGTCGGAGCAATTCTTAACATTGAAGTAGTTGAGTTTCTTATTTGGTGGAATTCGAATTTGCAGCAGTGTTTTCTTGGTGTCGAAGTTGATATGTCTTTCAACGAATTGCGATTGGAGTATGCCCTTGAGGGCAGCGCGAATTATATTGCATGGAAGGACGGGATGGAGGCGGTGTTGGATGACAATGGGTTGAAGGAGTTCATAAATGCAGAAATTCCAAAACCTGCTTCTTGCGATGCTGCCGCACTTGACGCATGGAAAAAGAAGACAGCAAAGTGTCGAAGAATTCTGTTGGAAGGTGTAAAGGATCACATAGTGTCCAGCCTTCAAGGTAAGGCTTCTCCATTCTTGATGTGGAAAGCGTTGACAGACTTATCCCAAAGCAAGAGCGACCAGAGGAAGTTGGCGCTCAAGGATAAACTCAGGAACATAAAAATGGAGAAAGGCGACAGTATGCCCAAGTACCTCATGAAGTTCATCCAATGCAGGGATGAGCTGGGAAGTGTGGGGGTGACTGTAGATGACGAGGACTTGGTGAGCTTGGCTCTCCTTGGGTTTCTGAAGAGTTGGCATTCCTATCAAGACTCCGTCAATGGTCGGGAGAAATTGCTAGGATGGGAGCGACTTTGGTCGGATCTTGTGCAAGAGGAGATAAGGCGGAGTACCAGGGACGAATCTTCATCAAAGAATGCAGATGAAGAAAATTGCGCTTTGGCTGCCAAAGCAAGGAAGGGGAAGGGCAAGAAGAATGCTTCTCAATCCGGTGCGAAAGGCAAGAAGCAGGACATGTCCAAGGTGAAGTGCTTTCACTGTCACCAACACGAACATTACGCCACTAATTGTCCACAAAAGAAGAAAAATAAGCAGGTTGCTGGATCTGCAGCTGGAGAGGCCTTAGCCTCGCAGTTTGAGCTGGATTTTTCGCTGATCGCATGCTTGGTCTCAAGTGTGATGGGATCAGTGTGGTTTCTTGACAGTGGTGCGTCTTTTCACATGACCGAAGAGAAAGATTTGTTTACTGATCTGGATGAGAAAGATCTTGGAGTGCACATCGAGATGGGCGATGATGGTAGATATAGTGCGACCGGTATCGGTACCATTTCCTTTGAGAGGGAGTCTGGTAAACCCATCGTATTGAAGGAAGTCATGCATGTTCCAGGATTGAAGAAGAATCTTATCTCAGTGGCGATGTTGGAAGACAAGGGATATGATGTTGTCTTTAGTGAGGGAAAGGCTTTCTTGCGCAGTAAGGCAACTGGTGAAACCTGAAGGATAGGGGTTCAAGTTAAGAACCTTTATCAGTTGCAGGTAGATGGCTGCGTAGCAATGGTAGGCAAGGCAGAAGGAGTGGTGAGCCGAGATGAGGGCGAGTTGTGGCACAGGAGATCGGGCCACCTTCACCATGGAGCTTTGAAAATTTTGCAGCAGATTTCTACTGGGCTTCCTAAGGGTACACTTGCGCAGTCAGATCAGTGCAAGGGATGTACCTTGGGAAAATTTGTGAAAGCCACCTTTCAAGAGAAGGATAGTCGCGACACGACGATTCTTGAGAGAATTCACACAGACGTGTGTGGACCTTTCTTAGTAGCTTCGACAGCAAAGCACAAGTATTATGTGATCTTTGTTGATGACTTTTCTCGAAAGTGCTGGATCTTCTTCATGCAGAAGAAGAGCGAGACATTCTCAAAGTTCTGTGAGTTCAAGGCACTGGTGGAGAAAGAGTCGGGGAAGCAGGTGAAGGCTCTTAGGGGCGACAATGGTGGTGAATTCATCTCTGGCGAATTCAAGGACTTTTGCAGCGCAGAAGGAGAGAGCTCATTGCACCTCATAACCCACAGTAGAATGGGGTCGCGGAGCGAAAGAACAGAACGATCGTGGGCGCTGCACGGGCGATGTTGCATGATCAGG
Organism: Pinus albicaulis; assembly: GCA_034641835.2. NCBI lineage: Eukaryota > Viridiplantae > Streptophyta > Pinopsida > Pinales > Pinaceae > Pinus > Pinus albicaulis. Next base: position 175,738,142 of record CM076584.1, read on the forward strand.
GCCTTCCCATACACTTGTGGGCTGAGGCATGCAATACTGCGGTATATGTGCAAAACCGTTGTCCTCATAGGATACTTGGCATGAGTACACCCGAGGAGGCATTTTCTGGTAAGAGGCCTGATATTTCTCATTTGAGGATTTTTGGCTCACCTGTTTACATTCATGTGACTAAGGATGCCAGGAAGAAGCTGGAGGCGACTGCAGAGGTTGGGATATTTTTGGGGTACACTGATACACCCCACAACTATCGTGTGTATTTGTCAGACAGTTGGAAGACTGTTGTGCGACGGGATATCAAATTTCATGAGGATAAAGTCATGAAGTGTTCGCTTGAGAGGGAGCCACACTTGCATGCAGATGAGGAGCTATTAGTTCTTAAGGATGAGCCTCAGGATGTGGATCGGCCACAAGAGGAGGTTCATGGAGTGGAAGAAACCACTCATGCAGCGCCAACCATTAGAGGGCGGAAGCGCACTTCAGAAGCTGAGCGACTGAATCAAGATGCAGCGCAGAATGTAGGAGCCCCTACATCACAGTGCAGACAGAGACAGTCACCTGACCGATATACTGGATACATGGCTCTGATGAGCAAGTGTATCGTGACAGAACCATCTTCTTTCCAGGAAGCTGTGGAGGACCCTGCATGGGTAGATGCCATGGTGGAAGAGTATGATTCGATTGTCAGAAATAGTGCATGGGAGATTGTCCCAAGGCTGGAAGGGAAATCAGTGGTAGGTTTGAGATGGATCTACAAAGTGAAGCAAGAAGATGACGGGAGTGTGGAGAAGTACAAGGCAAGATTTTTTTCCCGAGGCTTCTCACAGATTGAGGGGATCAATTATGAGGATACCTTTGCACCTGTCGCAAGGTAGTATTCCATACAGACGATCCTTGCTCTCTCAGCGCAGATGGGGTGGCACATTCATCGGATGGATGTGAAGACTGCGTTCCTCAATGGAGTTATTGAGGAGGAGGTGTACATAGAGCAGCCTGAAGGTTTTGAGATCTTCAGCAGTGAGTCGCATGTGTGCCGACTCAAGAGAGCACTGTACGGGCTGAAGCAAGCACCTCGTGCTTGGTACACTCGGATAGACAGCTACTTCACCGGGCTTGGAATCTCCAAGAGTAGAGAGCGGAATCTGAAGACCTATACGAGATTGTGGTGGAGGGTAAGTTGCGATCATTGGCCTTTTATGTAGATGATTTGATTTTGACGGGTGGATGAGCATTGATACACTCATGCAAGGCTGATCTTGCAAAGGAGTTTGAGATGAAGGACTTGGGCCTCCTTCATTATTTCCTAGGATTGGAAATTTGGCAGCGCAGTGATGGATTGTTTGTGTCTCAAGGCTAGTATGCCCGGGAGATATTGGAGAAGTTCAACATGCAAGGCTGCAAGCCTATCGACACTCCTCTTCCTGGTGGTTGGAGGAAAGAGGATGCTACATCGGTAGAGGTAGTGGATGCCACTGTTTACCGACAGTTGGTGGGGTCGCTTATGTATCTAGTCAATACACTACCTGACATATGCTACGCTGTTAACCAACTTTCACAAGCTATGGTTAAGCCTACCAAGCTCTTTTGGAAGGCAGGCAAGCATGTATTGAGATGTCTCAGAGGCACATCGGGATATGGATTGTGGTACAGACAGTCGGATGAGGTGAGGCTACATGGCTTAACTGATGCAAATTGGGTAGGGCTTAACTGATGCAAATTGGGTAGGGAGCCCAACAGACAGAAAGAGCACATCTGGAGGGATTTTCAGTATCGGGTCGACAACAGTTTCTTGGTACAACAGGAAGCAGAGATCCGTGGCACTCAATTCCGCGGAGGCCGAGTATATGGCAGCGAGTTTGGCTGCATGCGAGGCTATATGGATGAGGAAGATCTTGGTCGGATTGTTTGGTTCACACTTAGATCCTACTGTGATATATTGTGATAATCAGAGTTGCATCAAACTCTCGGTTAATCCAGTATTTCATGTTAGATCTAAACACATTGACATCTGGTACCATCATATCAGAGATTGTGTGCAGCGGAAGATCATGTTATTTTCATACATTCCCACGGAGGATCAGGATGTTGATATCTTGACGAAGGCGCTCACTAGGAGTAAATTCGAATACCACAGAGAAAGGATCGGGGTGGCAGATAATCCCTATCTTGTTGAGAGGGAGTGTTGAGAATGCAACAAGATGATGAGCTTAGAGAAAAGAGTCGCCTTCACTAAGTGGGCCCACAAGCTATTTTTGGCGCAAGTATATTTTTAGACATGTCGATCATATTCTATGAGTTGCAGGATGCTATTTGTGGATGGTTGGTCAAGTCGGAAAAAATAGATGGACTTCTATTTTTAGACATATTGGGTGGAATTTATTTTTAGATTTCCAGTCTAAAAATAGATATGTCGAATATTATTAGCTCTTAATAATATTTGGACTATAAACATTATCTTATTCTCTTGGAGCACTTCAGTTAAGTGCACAGATGTGGCACAGGAGCTGACAGAAGGAATTACGCTATTTCTGAGGGTTAAGTGGAGCTATTGCATGGAGACTTCAGTTAGAACTCATGTGACAGAGTTTGGTGGAGTTATTGAGGTAGTTGGTGGAGTTGTGTTCAGTTTAACTCAGTTAGACACAGTTGAGCTAGTTGTATCTAGTCTAGCTGATTGATACACTAGTGAGAGTGGTGTGAATTAATTATTAATTAATTCACTAAATATTAACTCATTAATCAACTGAAGAATACATCAGTTAACTACAGTGCATGGACAGTTTCAGTGGAGACCAGTGGAGAGGTAGGTGAAAGAGCAGGTTGACTATCAATTGTGACTATAGTGTTGCATGATTTGCAACACCCAGTGATTGGAGATGCCAATGAGGATTGCGTGAGCAAGGCTGGACCAATTCGAGTTCATTCAGAGCCATTCTTCAGCAGTGATTGCGCAGTAGAGGTAGGCTAGCAGGTGGTAGAGATCGGTGCATGGTTTTGCTAGATCGGGACCTGATTAATGTGTAGAAATTGGAGATACTGAGAGCTTGTGATAAGCTTTGTATTATGATTGTTACATGATCTCTATGACATATATAATATACAGATAGTTGGTGGTTTTTGGCTTTAAGCTTTCCCATAAATTACTGTGTTCATATGTGTGAATGTTTATGGTTTTAATGTGTGCATGCAATTGAATTTATTTCCGCATGTGATGATCAATGGTAGAAGAGATTCTGTATTGTGCATGAAGTTAAAATAGTGTGTGATTAGGAGAATCTTGGTGTATAACGCATTAGTTATATGATTTTCTACAACATTTGTCAGCAAGTCCGTAACATATGTATTACTCAAGTGACAGTGATAATTATGGGTATCCGAGCGACTGACAGGATATTTATAAATTCATGTCTAGTCACCTGACAGTGAGTGTGACTGGTATCGTGGCATTCCGATAAAATCTCCACTGTGTAAATTTTAGGAGAGTTTAAAATGACTAAGTAGAGGGGATTGTCCTGCAAATTAAAATCTTAGGTTAACTTTCTGGACGAATATCTAAAATTTGGAGCACTTCTCCGACTTTTGGTGGGGTTTGACCCACATTTCGAAGAATCTACGGAAAAGTTAGATTCGAGATCTAGAGTTTGTAGATTCTATGCAGGAAAAATTAGATTCGAGATCTAGAGTTTGTACATTTTATGCAGACAGGTAATATTTCGAGAAGATGTTTGAGGCTCTCTCTCTCCCCTCTCGAAATTCTATAAATAAGGAAGATGTATTGCCATTAGAGGCATTTGGGTCTGTGTGTTTATTCTGAGCTTTCTCTCTCTCTGAAGCTCTGCATCATTTTGTCTTTAAGTCCGAGTTCAACAAGCGTGCACATGTTCACTTGATGCATATGTGAACCTAAAGTGGCGAGACCCTTAGGGAGTATTGAGTCTAGACTTTGTTAAGGTCAATTCGTGCCTCTGAATAAAGTGACTTAACTTGTGTGTTTTTTTTAAATTTTTTTGGGTTGCGTGCATTTTAATATTTTTTTAATTGTTTACTTTGTCTTTTGTTTTTTGTGTGCATTTTCTTCTTTTGTCTTTTTAATTCATTTATTTAATATATATATATATATATATATATATATATATATATATATATATATATACCCATTTCCAAAATTTGGGGAGGTCGCGTTTCGTATCGCTTCCCGTTTCAGAACCTTGTTTCTGTTTCCCTCTTTCATGCAACTTAGGAATTTTATAAAGAATACCCACATCATTCTAGTATAGTCATCCACAAATACAGCAAAGTACCTTTCACCTTGTAGAGTTGGTGTTCTGGTTGGTCCACATAAATCTGCATGTATGATCTCCAAAGGTTTTGATGTTGAGAACTCCTTAGTCTTGAAGCAGGTTCTAGTTTTCTTTCCATGTTGTCATGGGCCACACACAACTTGATCTCGCTTGAAAATTTTTGGATTGTCCCTTACTACATTTGTTTTGCTGATATTAACCAAGTTATCAATGTTTAGGTGCCCCAATCGTTTGTACCATAACGAACTTTCATCTGCTCGACTCATATATCATTTATCTTCTTGAATTTTAGTTGTTTGGTGTTCTTATTCCTTTTGTCACAAGTTCTACTGAAGAGGATTACCTTATCTCACAATCTTTAGTACTGAAGACAACATTATGTCCTTGGTCACAAATCTGGCTAACACTTAAAAGATTGTGTTTGAGCCCTTCCACCAGTAGTGCATTTTGAGCTTTTCCCTTTCCATTAACAAGAGCAACAGTCCCTTTTCCATCAATTTTACCAGATCCTCTTCCAAAAGATACATTTCCATCCTTATTGTTTAACGAGATTAACTTCTTTTGGTCACCTGCTATGTGTCTTGAACATCCTCTATCCAGAAACCATTGATTTTCATCACCATGTGCACATAAAGCTAGACCACATTTATCAGTAGTGGGTTCCTCCTCCTTCAATTCATCTCTTTTGAATGGACAATTTTGTGTATCATGGCAGAATCATTGGATTTTGAGCAAACATGATCATACTTAGCCAAAGGATCAATTGAATTGCAAGTCTTGATTTGTCCTTGTTCTTTTAGGCTACATGGCTTGCTTTGATAATTGATCTTATATCTTGAAGTATTATCCTTGTGAGCTTTGCAATGCTTAGCTTGATGACCAAAGTTTTTACAATGAAAACAATAACCAAGAAAGATTGTTTGATACATATTAGGATAGCCTTGACTTGATGTAGTATTCTTCCTTGGAGGTAACCTTCCTTCATTCCTTGGGTTGTTAAAGGTGGATGTTTGCTCTTGGTGGGATGGCTTCTCCTCTTTTGGATGACTGCAAAGGATGTTAGCATAACTTCTTTGGATTCTTTCATTTACATTCTCCTTTGTACTTGATGATTCTCCTTTGAAACCAATTCCAGACTTGTCATGTTGAGGTCTTTGAGTATTAAGGATGTTATCAAGAGTTTGAGAGCATTGCCAACTCTTTTTCACTTGATCCAACTCTTGTCTTAGGGAAACAATTTTAGCTTCACGTTTTTCGCAAATTTCTTCTCTTTCTTTTAGTTTATTGTTCAAGAATTTTTCCTTTCTTTTTGCTTCCTCCTTTTCTACTTTGAGAGAAATGACCTTCTTTCGTAATTCCTCATTTTCTTCCATGGCCCTCATTAGCAATTCATCCACATTTCCTTCATATTCTTGTTCAAAATCATTATCATTTGTAAATGCCATGAATAATACTTCACTGCTTCCAGCATAGTCATCTTCTTCATCGGACTTATCATTATCTTTTTTGTGGTATTTTTAGTTGATTTCTTCTTAGTAATCACGAATTCATCTTCATCGGAGACATCTTGTGTGGAGAAAAAATTCTTCTTATTAAACCCTTTCTTCTTGAACATCCTCTTTTATATTCATCTTCATCATCACTATCATGCTTATGAGGACATTTTGCAGCATACTGTCCTATTCTTCCACATTTAAAACAATGAGAGGATACTTACCTTTTAGCTTGGATCCTTTCCTTAGTTTCCTTACAAATTGTGCTAGTTTAGATTTAGTGTTGGAGTCATCACTGCTATAATTACAATTCTTCTCTTTTTTTGATGACTTTGAAGCCTTGAATGCTGCTTCCTTGGAGTTTGGGATTCCTTTTCTCATTTGATATGCAATGAGAATCCAATGAAGTTCATCCATCTTTAAAGTTTCCAAATCTTTTATTTCTTCAATGGCACTTACTTTGGAGTCAAATCATTCCGGAAGTGATCTCAAAACCTTTTGGACAACTGTGCTTTCTTCAATGTTTTCTCCTAGGCCCTTGAGTGAGTTGACAACTTCATCCACTTGGAGAAAGAAGGCTGCAATATCTTCTTTGCCATCCATCTTGAGACTCTCAAATTGTCTTTTATGAGTTTGGAGTTTCGCCTTCTTAACTTTAGAGTCCCCATCATAGATAGCAATAAGCTGGTCCCACATTTCTTTGGCAGAATCACAGTTCATAACTTTTGTGAATTATGAATCAGAAATTCCACTTGTTATGGAATTTAGTGCTTTGGCATTTGCAATATAAGGTTTCCTTCCTTCCCGATCTGTTGGAGGAGTAGGTGGAGTTTTTTATATCCATCCAAAACAGATTGCCATACTTCAGGTCCAATAGGCATTAAATAGAATGTCATCCTCTGCTTCCAAAAACCAAATTTTGTTCCATCAAATTGGGAGATCTTCCCTGTTAATTCCTGATTCTTCATTGTGACCTAAGAATCCTTCTTCCGGCTGTTAGGATGATTATGAAGAAGCTGGCTCTGATACCAATTGTTGGAAATACTAAGGAAGGGGGGGGGGGGTGCGCGGGGGAAATCCTTATTTCTTTTCAATTGTTATGTTTACCAGTTAAGATTCTTCACAATTATAATCAGAAAATTTAAAAATAAATAATAAAGTTTTTATTTTAAACAAGTGAGGACACCAATCCTCTTTTACAAAAATTTGAGTACAATGATGTTTGAGGACACCAGCCCTTCAATCTTCCAGGCTCCAACGTGTAGGGCTCCAACCCTATCCTTCTCAAGGCTCCAACCTGATTTTTAGAGACTCCAACCCCTAGGGCACCAACCCTTCAATATTCTTAATAAAAATAAATAATTTACTTACTTGAATGTCTTCAGAAGGTTCTGCACTGTTCAATGCTTCATATGTCCAATCTCTTTTAAAAACAATTAGAGCTTGACTGTCCAATGTTCTTCAATCTTCAGGCCTCCACCACTGACTGCATATGCCTTGATGATGACACCACAGTTATTCCAATAATGAATCACTGAATCCTCAAGGTGCTGGACTGTCCTTGGTGCTGTAGCTATTCCTCCTTCACTGGTCTAGCATAGACATGTATATATATACACAGTACCAAGCCTTAGGCCTCCTCCACAAGTTAGCTCTCTCGACAGAAGATCTATAAGACTGTCATATCCATGCCAAAGAATGCACCAGGTCCGAGTCATTGTGTGTATGTACCAGGTAGTAGGTCCTTCAACCGGGCTCTCCACAGAAAGGACTATCCTTCACTTATCCAAGGCACAAACAGGTGTAAGACAGTGCTAAGATCACAGGTTTGGGGGTAATCACCAACTGTCTTCAACAAGTGCTCTGACTGTCCTCCAATCCGAGTTATTGTCCAATTCGAGTCCACAAGTCCAAGGGTAATCCAAGCCACAGCAAGATTGCACAGGTCCGAGCCACAACAATATTGCACAGGTCTGAATTCTGTGGAGTTCGAGCTCTGTGATCAACTGTGACTTAATCCGAGTTACAAACAGGTCCAAGTTGTTGAGCACTGTAGGTCTGAGCCACAGCAAGTTTGCACAGGTCTGAGGGTAATCATGCCACTGTTTTCTAAGTCTTCCACAGGGATTGCAGTGTGGTTTTAAGCACAAACAACATTTCAGAATAGCTCCTTCTTTTCATCCGTAGGATCCCTCTTCTAGAGTTCATGGGTTGTGAACTGCCTTGACTGCCCTGTCTATGCTTGACCGAAAAGGATGGGATGAAATGAAGGTCTGCGGTCTTATTTATATACATTTTGTTATGAAAATGAACGGACGTGACCCATGGAGGGAGGTCGACATGAGAGATAGGGTATAGGTTGACTAGATTTCAAAAATAGGATATATAACTTTCAAAAATCAATTTCTCTTAGAGTATTTGGAGTTAGGAGCTGAGTGAGGGCTTTTTAGAAAGAGGAAAGAGTCCTCTTCAAGATGCTGAAGGAGCCATTGTGATAGGATACCTCCAAGGTGACATAGAATGCTTTTCTTTGTGACAGTTCTTGAATTTTCTCTATGTATAAAGTTATTGGGACAGAATGCGGTCATTGGACAGAATGGTCTCCAACCATCATACAAGTGTGTCACGTCTTCTACCATGTCATCATATCATCTCCATGAGTGTAACCTTCAAGAGTGCTTGTATTTTCATCAATGACAATTATTGACCAACACAGAGTTGAGCTGTGTAGTCATATTGAAGCTTATTCTTTGCCCGGGTTTCAATTTACGTATGTACTGCAGCATTACAGTCATTGTGAATGTCCCAACATCATTTATGATCTTTATGGATTTAATGTCAATCCATGATATAGAAGATCTGATGCATTGGAGAGTCTTTATGTTTTGGAGTTTTCCCTTGTTCTATGAGTGCTTGCAGTCTTTTCCTTTAGATACCACAGTTTTAGTCTTGGGAAATCTGTTGTTGAAATTTGGTTACCGGAGGACAAGTGGTTCCCTAAAGCTTTGATCTTTGGCCTAGGGAAAAGTGTCCAAAATAATTTAATTTTTCTCCTAAAGTGACTTTATAAAGTTATAAAGTCAAATCTAATTTAAAAGTGACTTTAAGTGATAAAGTTACTAAGTCTAATTTTAAAGTGACTTTAATAAAGTCAATGTGAAATTAGAAAGGGAAAAGTGACTTTGGAAATAAATGACTAAGTGGGTTTTTATTAAAGTGGGGTGAATTAAAAAATAGAAAGTGAGATTTAAATGAGCATTTAATCTCAACCCTAGATCTAAAGCTATCTCAGCCATTAGATTTAGGAATTTCCCAAAAGTCACTTAGGGTTAGGTTAAAGGAGGAAAATGAGAGAAAAGGTCATTCATTCTTTCATGAGCAGATTGAGGGAGGAGGAGAGAAAGCTGAGGAAAAATTTTTGACTGGAGGTAGAGCAACAAAAGACACACAACAAATCCGTACAGTAGGAGGGCACACTTCCCAAGGCATAAAAGCCGTATAGTAGCATTTATTGGCACGATTAGCGAGGTAGAAAATCCGTACAATAGTTTGCACGCATTTCAAGGAAAGGACAATGCTATTTTCGAGGAGCAGAATCAACAATTAAGGGCACGATTTTCAAGGCACATTTTCTGGGCACAAAAATCGAGGAAGGGATTGCTGTCATGTCTGTACAGTTCCGTACATGCAGTTTCTGGCACGTTTTTTGAGGCAGCAAGTACAACATTTATTGCTGTAATTTTTGCTGTAATTTTCTATTTGTTGTTTGGCACGATTTTCAAGGTGGAAGGTGGCACAAAAATCAAGATAAGTGGTTTTTAGTGGTTGTAATTTTTCTGTGTTTTACTGTTCACTGTAAAAGCATATTCGGAAATAAAGAGAGCTTTCGAACTTGTTTTCCCCAAGAGTTGTAGGGGGTTTTTCCAGGGTCATATTGACTAAAAATCAGCGTGTCAATTTCTCTGTGTGGCTGATTTATTTTTCTAAGTTTTATTTTTGCATTTCAACACTGTGAAATTTCTAGAATTTGTGTTTTCAGAAATTTTTTATTTTTCTAGCTTGTTGAATGTATGGCGATGAGAATGGGCATTTAACTTTATGGGAGAAATAAGGAGAAACTGAAAGCCAGGGTTGGGTTATCAAATTTCTACATAGTATCATAGCTATTTTGCTGAAAAGTGCAGTTTGGGACAGTAAGAAGAAAAATTACAGCAAACTGTTTTTTCACACAGAAAACAACACCTTTACTACAATAGTGTTATTTTCAGCTTATTAGGACAACAAGCATGTCTTTGGGCTTGAGGGTGGAGGATAGGTTGGATGGGCATAGTAACTACAGTGTTTGGAAGGAGAGAATCATTGTAGAGCATCTTTGAGGACACAGAAGTGTGGGATATCATGGTGCATACCGCACAACACCCTGTTAATGTGCCTATCAATGCTGTTCAGTTGGCAGCATTTAATAAGAAGAATAACAAGGGTAAGACACTGATTCTGTATGGAATCAAACACCATTGCATTCCTCATTTGAGAGGAAAGAGATATGCTCATGAGATGTGGACAACATTGACCAATCTCTACCAGAGTACCAATGAGAACAGGAAAATAGTCCTAAGGGAGAAGCTGAAGACCATTAAGATGGGTAAGACTGATAGTGCAACTGGATATCTCACAAAGATTACTAATGTGAGAGATGCATTGGCAGTAGTTGGAGAGGTCATTCCACCTATTGAGTTGGTGTGGATTGTAGTGAATGGCCTTCCCAGTTCATGGCTGAACTTTGCTGATGGGGTTTGTGCACGTGAGACCCTTCCCACTTGGGAGAGGTTCTGGGATGATTGCATACAAACATAAATAAAAAAGAGACAGCTTAGGGCAGCCAAATCAGTTGAGCAGGATGAGGATGTAGCACTGTTGGTAGAAGGCAAGAAAGGCAAGGGAAAGAAGCAAGTTTCCACAAGTGTTGGTGGGGGCAAAGGAAAAGATAAAGGTAAATAGGGGAACACACATAAGGACTATTCCAAGGTGAAGTGTTGGAATTGTCAGAAGATGGGACACTATGCAGTTGTGTGTCCGGAGAAGAAGAAGGGGAAGAACTAGAGCATGGCAACATCAACAAAGATAGAGAACTTTATGGATAGCTTTGACTGGGATGAGACCCTTCCCACTTGGGAGAGGTTCTGGGATGATTGCATACAAACATAAATAAAAAAGAGACAGCTTAGGGCAGCCAAATCAGTTGAGCAGGATGAGGATGTAGCACTGTTGGTAGAAGGCAAGAAAGGCAAGGGAAAGAAGCAAGTTTCCACAAGTGTTGGTGGGGGCAAAGGAAAAGATAAAGGTAAATAGGGGAACACACATAAGGACTATTCCAAGGTGAAGTGTTGGAATTGTCAGAAGATGGGACACTATGCAGTTGTGTGTCCGGAGAAGAAGAAGGGGAAGAACTAGAGCATGGCAACATCAACAAAGATAGAGAACTTTATGGATAGCTTTGACTGGGAGTTTGGGTTCATTGCATGTGAGTCCACTAGTGCAGGATCACTTGCCACGGAGGTTGAGAGGGAGTGTGCTTTTCCCTCCACTAGCGGAGCATCTTCAGGTATCTGGTATGTTGACAGTGGGGCTTCACGTCATATGACAGGAGTCCGTGAGTACTTCTCAGAGCTTTTAGAGAGTGGCACTGATATAGAGGTAGTACTCGGAGATGACAACATTGTTAGAGCAGTCGGTGTAGGGACATTGACATTTAATAGGGAACCCAAACCTCCCTTGAAAGTGTCAGATGTTCTATATGTGCCAGGGATGAGGAAGAACCTCATATCCGTCTCAACATTGGAGGAGGGAGGATATGAAATATTTTTCAGGAGAGGACAGGTGCTTATATATCCCAGGGGTGCTCCAGCTGAGTCAGCTAGAGTGATTGGTGTACGCCATGAAAAGGTGTACAAGTTTGCATTTCAGCCCCTTTTGGCATTGAATAGTAGTACCGACAACAGAGCTAGCAGTTCAGAGCTGTGTGAGATTTGGTACATGTATCATGGAGCCTTGAGGAAATTGCCAGATTTCAGTACTGATCACTTTGATACATGCAGAGGATGTGCTATGGGCAAGTTTGCCAAATCCCCTTTTCCCAGCATTGACAACAGATTGACTGGGATACTTGATTTGATTCATTCCGATGTGAGCAGTTTGATGTCTCATGTTTCCTTGAGTGGATATGAGTATTATGTTTTATTCATTGATGATCACTCTAGGAGGACCTGGATTTATTTCTTGAAGACCAAGAGTGAGGTCTTCAAGCGGTTTCAGGAGTTCAGAGCTCTTGTGGAGACTCAGACAGGTCGGGAGATCAAATCCCGGAGGTCGGACAATGGAGGAGAGTACACCCTTGGTGAGTTTGTTGAGTATTGTGCGGAGGCAAACATTAGGAGGGAGTTCACAGTTCCTTACATACCCTAGCAGAACGGGGTTGCGGAGAGGAAGAATAGATCCATCGTTGGGGCTGCCAAAGCCATGTTACATGATTAGGGGTTACCATTGTTTTTGTGGGCAGAGGCCTGCAACACTACTGTATATTTGCAGAGCAGGAGTCTGCATCGTGCCTTGGGGCATGTGACTCCGGAGGAGGCTTTTTTTGGGAAGAAGCCTGATGTTGGTCACTTCCGTATCTTTGGGTGTGTTGCATACTCTTACGTACCCAAGGAGAAGAGGACCAAGCTAGAGCCCACTGCAGAGAAGGGTATCTTTGTGGGCTATAGTGAGACCTCGAAAGTCTTTCGGATTTATATTCCTGCACAGAGGAGAGTTGTGGTCAGGCAGGATGTGAAATTCGAGGAGGATAGGGCTTTGAGGAGGACATGGGAGATAGAGTATTTGGATTGGCCAGACCCTCAGGAGCAGCTGAGTCAGGCACAGGGATCCAGTGGGTAGGGATCAGGAGGATCCGGAGGTAGATTGATTACCGTGTCAGGTCCGTCAGTGAGCGGTGGCTCACAGAGTCAGAGGGGTGGTGCTTCGCGCAACATGCAGAGCAGTCCGCAGAGTAGTTCACTAGGGAGTCCACTGATGGACAATTCACATGGTACTTCAACATATATAGGTTTAGGTTAAGGCAGGGGGACAACAGACAGACAATCAGGAGTTTAGGCTCCTGATGATGAAGAGTTTCATTCTCCGGTGCGAGAAGTGTGCTCAGGGTAGTGGAAGCCCAAGTGGCTTCAGGATACCTTGAAAGAGGCCACATTTGTTGTTGGGCCTAAGAGGCCGGTCAGAGAGAGCAGACCACCTGATAGGTTTTGTAGCTATATGGCAATGGTTGCTAACATCATCGACTCTGAGCCTTCTAGCTATGAGGAGGCAGTTAGCCAGCAGGTCTGGAGAGAGGCCATGCAGGAGAAGTATTCTTCTATCATGAAGAATGATGTTTGGTAGGTGGTGCCGAGGCCAAAGGGCAAATCCGTGGTTACTTCCAGATGGCTTTACAAGGTAAAGCATGCTGCAGATGGCAGCATTGAGAAATTCAAGGCAAGGTTTGTGGCTAGAGGGTTCTCCTAGGTAGAGGGAGTTGATTATGAGGAGACCTTCGCTCCCGTGGCTCAATATACTTCGATTTGCTCCATCATATTGATAGCAGGAGAGATGGGTTGGAAGATCCACCATATGGATGTGAAGACCGCATTTCTCAATGGCTTCATACCAGAGGAGGTGTACATTGAGCAACCACAGGGTTTTGAGGTGCATGGGAAGGAGTCCCATGTGTGCAGACTGAAGGAGGCCCTTTATGGCCTGAAGCAAGCTCCTAGAGCTTGGTACTCCAGGATTGATACTTACTTGCAGGAGATGGGTTTCACAAAGAGTGATGTAGATCCGAACCTATACTTTATTGTGATAGGTGAGGAGCCTCTCATTCTGGTGCTGTATGTGGATGACTTGGTCATTACGGGTGCAGAGAGACTCATAGAGCACTGCAAGAGAGATCTTGCGTCGGAGTTTGAGATGAAGGACATTGGCCTGATGCATTATTTTTTGGGTTTGGAGGTGTGGTAGGAGGTGGAGCATTTCTTCCTGGGGCAAGGGAAGTATATTGTGGACATCCTTGGCAGGTTCCACATGGAGGATTGTAGACCCATGTCGACACCTATGATCACCAACTGGAAGAAGCTTCACGCTTCAGATTCCAAGTTGGTGGATCCCACTTTGTATAGACAGCTGATTGGTTCCTTGATGTATTTGGTCAACACTAGACCAGATATATGTTTTGCAGTCAACACGATGAGCCAGTTCATGTGTGAGCCCAGGAGGGTGCACTGTGTTGCTGCAAAACACATTTTGTGGTACTTGCAGGGGACAATGGATTATGATCTAGATTATAGGCAGGGGGATGGAGTGAGATTGGCAGGTTACATTGATTCTGATTGTGCAGGTTGTGCTTCCGATAGGAAGAGCACTTCAGGGTGTTGTTTTGGGTTGGGTTCGATAGTGGTGTCGTGGTTTAGCCGAAAGCAGTAGTCAGTAGCATTGAGTTCAGCAGAAGTAGAGTACATGGCAGCGAGTATAGCTAGTTGTGACTCGTGAGGCCATCTGGCTTCGCAAGATGTTGTTTGGCTTATTTGGTCAGCCGTTGAGACCTTCAATGATATACTGTGATAATCAAAGTTGCATTAAACTCACGGAGAATCCAGTATTTCATGATAGGTCAAAGCATATCGACATCAGATATCACTTCATCAGAGAGTGTTCAGAAGGGAGCTGTGAAGCTTGAGAATATTCCCACTAATGAGCAGGTTGCAGATGTTCTTACCAAAGCCTTACCACGGGGCAAGCATGTCTACTTTAGAGACAAGATGGGTTTGGTGAGGAACACCTTCCTCGGTAAGAGGAAGTGTTGAAATTTGGTTACCGGAGGACAGGTGGTTCCCTAAGGCTTTGATCTTTGGCCTAGGGAAAAGTGTCCAAAAGAATTTAATTTTTCTCCTAAAGTGACTTTATAAAGTTATAAAGTCAAATCTAATTTAAAAGTAACTTTAAGTGATAAAGTTACTATGTCTAATTTTAAAGTGACTTTAATAAAGTCAATGTGAAATTAGAAAGGGAAAAGTGACTTTGGAAATAAATGATTAAGTGGGTCTTTATTAATGTGGGGTGAATTAAAAAATAGAAAGTGAGATTTAAATGAGCATTTAATCTCAGCCCTAGATCTAAACCTATCTTAGCCATTAGATTTAGGGATTCCCCAAAAGTCACTTAGGGTTAGGTTAAAGGAGGAAAAGGAGGGAAAAGGTCATTCATTATTTCATGAGCAGATTGAGAGAGGAGAAGAGAAAGCTGAGGAGAAATTTCTGATAGGAGGGAGAGCAGCAAAAGACACACAGCAAATCCATACAGCAAGAGGGCACACTTCCCAAGGCAAAAAATCCGTACAACAACTTTTATTGGCACGATTACGGAGGCAGAAAACCCGTACAGCAGTTTGCACACATTTCGAGGAAAGAACAATGCTGTTTTCGAGGAGCAAAATCAGCAGTTAAGGGCACAGGTTTCGAGGCAGATTTTTTGGGCACAGAAATTGAGGGACTGCTGTCTTGTCAGTACAGTTCCATACAGACAGTTTCTGGCACATTTTTCGAGACATAAAGTACATCATTTATTGCTGTAATTTTTCCTGTAATTTTCTGTTTGCTGTTTGGCACGATTTTCAAGGTGGAAGGTGGCACGAAAATCAAGACAAGTGGTTTTCAGTGTTTGCTGTAATTTTTCTGTGTTTTACTGTTCACTGTAAAAGCATATTCAGAAATAAAGAGAGCTTTCAAATTGGTTTTCTCCAAGAGTTGTAGGGGGTTTTCCAGGGTCATATTGACCAAAAATCAGCGTGTCTATTTTCTGTGTGTGGCTGATTTATTTTTCTGAGTTTTATTTCTGTAGTTCAACACTGTGAAATTTCCAGAATTTGTGTTTTCAGAAATTATTTATTTTTCCAGCTTGTTGAATGTATGGCTATGGGAATAGGCATTTAACTTTATGGGAGAAATAAGGAGAAACTGAAAACCGGGGTTGGGTTATCAAATTTCTACATGTGTCTTGGAAATCAACTTACTCCCAAATTTGTGGTGTACTACATGAGATAGTAAAAGGTGTTTTTAAGTTGGAAATTCAAATAGTCAGGGTTAAAGTGAATTTTCTTCTTGTGTGCAATGAATCTTGATATGAGATTTGTGCATATTGCATTTTTAAAGATACTTGTCAGATATTGTGGTCGGTAAGACTAGATAGATTTATATGTCACTTTACAGTAATTTCCTTTGAGGGGAATATGATTTTTTGGAAGGACATTGAACAATAGATAGTGTGCTCACCATATTTAATAATCAATGATTGTTGACTGTGATTAACATAGCTTCTCTAGAGTCTAATAATGAAAATTTTGGCCCTGGTGTAGTTTAATCTGGTGGAGTAGAAAACAATTGAATCTATTCAGCGTGTATTAATCAATGGATTTATGTGGCAAGCCCTCTTGGTTTTTCTTTCATCAAATCATGTCTAGGGCTGTACAAGGCCAAATCTGTTTGTGTCCACTTTGCATTATCCTATGGTTCTTTATTTTTGCATATAATTCCTAGATGAGCATGCTTCTTGTCTTTCAAGTGGGGCAAATAGAGTGAACAATGCATCAGAAAGAACATGCCTATGACTGATCTTGCTTATCCACTTCAATCATTTCAGTCGAGCGGTTGTCATTTGAGGAGTTCTTCAATCACAGGTTTATGATAGAGCAAAGGTAAGTTTCCTCTGCAAATGCACTTGTTTATCGATACTGTGTTTTTGGTTCAACATTTATAAGTTTCAAATAAATATGCTAAATACAGCATGCTGTTTCAATGTTGATTATCCTGAGCCATTGACTATATTAATTCAGGAATTACTTGTCTGCTAGCAATGTGATTATGAGATTGGCTCATCTCAATTCATTTATAGCGTTGGCTTGACTGACTCTTCATTATTTCAGGCCTGTAGGTGGTTATGGGAATACCTCAATGGGCTCAGGAGATAGTACTGTTGTTGAAACTGCAGATGCATCACAAGATGACTCCTTCCCTCTTACTTTGGATGAGGATCGACATAGTTTTAGTTCATCACTTTTGGGAACAAAGAATACATCATCTAGTTCCAGCTCATGTAACCATCTTGATGCAAATATGCTGACCAAAAGAACTCTTTCTAATAAGAGTTTTGGTGCTAGTAAAGAAGCACCCTCTGATAGCCTAGCCATTAGTACTAATTTGCAATTTTCTACTTCCAAGTACAAGCTTCAAATGTCATTTGAAAGTGCACCCCAAAAAGTATCAACAGTTGAAGGTGAACAAACAGCCAATGTTGAACAAGAACTCATTGACACAATTTCATCAAAAGGAGGTTGGTAAAAGTTTTTTGATAAATGCTGATTATAAAATTTATTTAATGGGTCTGATGATGAATACTTATGAACTTTTATGTTGTCTGCAGTGGTGGATTCCCTGGAGTGTATTGAGCAGGAGTATGTTCTTGTCAATGTTCATGCTGCTTCAACAGAGACTATTTCTTCCTTTCTTGGTGCCTCTGGACTAGACCATTCCCAAAGTAAAGCTGTTGCTTCTCCATCAAGGAAAATTAATAAAAGCATAAATGCACCAATGCAAATTGTTTTGGCAACTGAAGGTTCCATAAGTGGTGTCGAGAGTCTTGAAAGCCAAAGTTCAATACCACTGGGAACCTCTGAGGCATCGGTTAGTTCACGGGATATGTTGGAAAGACCATCAGATCATCCTCCAACGCGGCTTGATGTGTTGCAAAGGTGTGCTCATTTAATCACCGAGTTAGCAAAGGAGAAGGTATGATTTGAAATTTGAATATACAGCCGAATGCTTTTCTCATTTAAGTGTTTTGTGTTTTGTCTGCTTGATGAAATGGACAATGTGTTATTTTGAAGTCAATATAGTGTTACAATATTTGTACACCCCTAGTCCTAGCCATCATGCCTATTCATCATTTGTGTCTTTTATCTTTTTCAGATTTATCATGTCTTTATTGGTCCAGGTGCCTTTGTATTAATACTTTCATGATTGTGATCATCCTTGGGTTTGTTACTTTGCTGGATAGGGTGTTGTTTGTGTCCTTGACCAGTGGTAACTCCTTTGCATCCAGTTGGATTTGATTTATGTTCAATTCCCCTTACGAACATCTTGATGCATTTTATAAGGATGAAAATTTATAGTGATACAAAATACTAAATTTGTCCAAGACTAGAAAATTAGACAACTCTAGAACCTGTCAAGACAGAGAGAGTGAGAGAGAGAGAGAGAGGGATATGATAATGAACTAAACGATGTCAAGCTCTCCTAGGTTTGACAGTTGAGGGCGAGGGGGGCGAATTGGGCACTGACTTGCTGTTGGACTACTCTAGGGCCACTAGGGGGTCTGGTCGTAGGATCTTGAAGAGGGAGGGGGGGGAGGGGAGGGGCGGACGTAGGAGCGAGGGATGCTCCTAGCATCCAAGGTTAAAAGAAAGAAGCTTTTGGTAGATCTTTGAGTGTTGCTCTGGAACTGGGAGGTAATTTGATGGGAAAGAAGCACCCTGCTCTAGATCTGTATGGAGTTGATCTGTATGGATAATATTAATTAATTAATTAATTCAAAAAAAATTATTATTAATTAATTAATTAATTAAATATTAATTAATTAATTAATTCAAAAAAAATTAATTAATTAAATATTAATTAATTAACTTTAAAGAAAACAGAGGAGAGAAACTGGCAGAAAGATATTCCCCACCTCATACACGCTCGATCTCTTCGTCAATGTCGATGGCGGAATTCCAGAAGAAATTGGGAGATCTTGAGAAGCAAATCAATAACAATTCCGAAGAATTCGGAAAAAGATTAGTCAATCTGGAAGGTACAGTTTCAGGGCACTCCAACGACATCAAAAAAATTCATGATACGACAAATCGCATAGAAAGACAAATGTGGCTAAATCATCACGAGACCACAGAGGCAATGAACAATATGACAATACTCTTCAATAAGCTAAATGATAAAATAGATAAGTTAAGTCAAACACAATCCCCAATATCTCCTAACATGGAACAAAATCAACAAAACAATTCCGCAGATTCAGGGAACTCAGAAGAGCATCAGGAAAAAACTGATTTCCCACATCACCATGAAGATACAGATGTTTATAAACAACAAAATGTTCCATCTCCAGAATTGAACGAAACATGTGAAGCGACCAACAAATCCGAAGCCACTGATATAACACCAGAAGCTGTTGAGGCCTTCGGTGATGAAGCACATATAGTGGTTAAGAACGAAGCGTTTGATGATGAGAAGAAGTTGCATCAAACAATAATTGTTGGTAACTTACCTCTAAATCTAAAAAGGAATCACAAAAAATCACCAGAAGAACAAGGAATAGTTGGGAAACATGAAAAAGTATTCCAAGATCTACCCATAAAAGTGCCTTCCGACAGGAAAATCAAACATCCAATAGAAGTCAAGACAGTATCCAACTCTGTCGATATCAGATCTTTTCACTATCCACATCACCAACAGATGGAGCTCGAGAAGATGCTTCACGATATTTTTAAAATGTGGGACGCAAGAGCTCATCGCTTGAGAAAACCAGACATTCGTCAACATTGTCCATCATTACGTATGCTTTGAGGACAAAGCATCTTAAGAGAGGGGCAATGTTATGAATATTTTATTAAGTATTAGTTAGATATAGTTATATTAGGTTTTATTAACTGAAAGGGCATGATCAAAGATCATGCCTCTTCACCAAGGGACACCTTGAGGCTGTATTTAAAGCCTAGGCGATCCCTCATTGTAATCATCTCTTATCTTCATCATTAATAATATATATTTATCAAGTTTACCAGAGTTTTTACACTCCACCCTCCAATGCTTTGAGGCCCTAGATCTGTCTAGAGTTGATCCCTCTAACACTTTGAGAACGCGCGGACTGATGTATGTCGGCACTTCTAGATTGGTCTTGATGATATTGATTATTCTCCTAGAGTGGGAGGTTGAGGAGAGACTTGGGGTGTCACCATTCTATTGTCTGATAACTCTATAAGTTTGCTTGCCACTTGTTGCTTCGATCTGACAGAGCAACATGAAAGTATGAGGTGATCATCCTGATCATCCCAAGGTGGACTTATTGCTGCAAAATCTAGTAGGCCTTGGAGAGGGGTACCCTACAACTGTTCACTCTTCTAACTCGGATTCTGTAGCATTAAACTGAAGTAAAGTCTTCTTGTTCATAACCCAAGGTCCTCAATCAAATTCAGACTACAATGCTCCTGTTTCTGCTGAGGTCTATTCTATTTCAGGAATCTATGCCGAGGTCTCTGCTCCATGTCCATAGGCTTGTCTTATCCAAGTTCCAATCTTGTCTAAGATTATTTCTGTTTGAGCTTCTCCATAGGTTTATCCACAAGCTAAACTTAGTCACAGGACCTGGACAGTCTTAACAAATCCTTGTAGAATTTCTTCAACGATCTAAAGAGAATTCACAACGCTGCACTAATTCGTGGATGAAACTAAAAATCTGAGTGAATACACAGAGGTCTGAGAATGTCTTCTTGTCATAGATCTGCAAGGGAGTCTTCACAAATCTGCTCTAAGTCCAACTTTATGTAACAACTGCTAGTGTCTTTAGGTCTGAACTCTAGTCTCCATTAATTGAACTTCACTTGTCACAGGTTGAGGATCACAATTGAGAAGTTACAAATCTGAACTCCTTAGCAGGTTAACCAGATTCGAGGCTTTAACAGGAAACAGGTCCGAGCTTCCTTTTTCAACAGATGCGAGGCTTCATCAACAGGTCCGAGATTCCTTTTTCTATGGTTATGAGGCTTCATCAACAGATCTGAGACTTCCAGAGAGATAAATGAACCAAACAAATCTTCTTCCTTTTTTCTATCTTCATATCAACTTTGCATGAATTGGGGACAAGGCGGGGACATTTTTTGGAAGCGGGGACGCAGAAGCATCATTTCCCAAAAATCTAGGAAGTGAAGTGTCTCGAAAGTGTCTAGTATATATATATATATATATATTTATATATTTATATATTTTTGCATTTATATTCAAAAGAAACATCCAAAATACCAAATTAGTTGTAGAAGACATGAAAACATGCATATTTTTACATAAATCAAGATAGATATGGCATCCATTGGACATCAATGATTAATTATTTCAACATCAACCATCTAGAATCTAGATTCCTCTTCTCTTGTCTAACCTTTGCCTCTACTTCAATTCTCTAGGGATATTAGTCAACATTGCCCAATTTTGATCAAAAAGCCTAATCCTAATCCTAATCCAAGCCTTATAAATTTATAATATGGTAGAGAAAGCTTAACATGCCTGATCAATGATTGACTTGAGTGAAGGGTACATTTTTGCTAAGGCCATGACAAAGGAGTTCAAGAATTAACAACACCAACATTGTGGTACATATAGGGCTCAGTGCTCTTGATTAAATGCCAATCAGATGCCCTCATACATGTTATAATCCAGTGAAATGCCACAATCCCATTGATCTTGAAAACTGTTAAGTCTTTTGAATTTTGAATGGGATGTGAAATTTTATTTTTTCCATATGAAGTCTGATGAGGTTGGAACCACTCTCAAACATCCCGAGTCATTTCATGATAATGTTAAAAAATTAAGTAAAATGATGGAAATGAAAGATAAAGGAGAATGTCACTTTTACTTTAAAAATTTAACATTACCATTAGAGAGCATCTAGGAAGTGTCTAGGGAGCATCAATGGTCACCTTGGGAGTATTCGGAAAGTGTAGTTCCTCACATAATAGTTCGAAATTTCAAAAAGAAAAACAAAAAAACCTCGCAGAACCGTGTGAACCGTCCACCTTCTCTTGGATTCACTCATGATCCACAGTAGATACACGCCCGAACCTCCATGGATCTCCACTCGATCCTTTCCGGATCCAGGATCGGGCAGCTGGAACCACGGATCCGGTCCTTGCGGATCCGATTTCCAGGAATCACCAAAAAATGGCGGAACCGCAGATCCGATTTTTGGATCTACTGAAGGATCGGTGGCTGATCCGTACGGGACACGGTTCCGCCTCTTGATCCTTGGGGATTGGGGGGGGGAACGGTTCTTGCAAAACTGCTTCGGATGATCCTTAAGTCTGCAATTTTTTTGTCACCAAAAATTCCAAAAAACATTGCACAAAATCTCCTAGAATTTCCCACGGAATATGCAATTTTGCCCTTTCGTATTCTTCTTGATTTTCTTTGTCAAATTCACGAGTTGTGAACTTTTATTTTTCTTTTGCTTGATTGATTGACCAAGACACTTGTTAAAACAAGTTGAGTCACTTGCTTTTATACGGATTTGATGAGAGGAAATGTTACCATGTGGAGGCGCTGACCTTTAGTGGCTGAGGACGACTTATACAATGATGATTTTTAATTTTGTTTCGGGAGATTTAAGATAGTCAGGGCTTGTCACTTTTAGTTTAATAGGATATGCTTGTTGTTAGATAGAAGTAGTTTAATGGAATGTTTAGTTTAATAGGATAAGGGTTTTTATTATAGGAATAGGAATAGGTTGTATTAAATAAATTAGGGAATTGTTCATAGGGTTTAATGTAGGAAGCAAGGAGACTAGGATTAATAAGGAACAAGAAATTAGGGTTTCTAAATAAAGACTAGGGTTAGGATTTTTGTAAGGGAACTAGGATTATGATTTTGTTATTATATAAGGGTATACATAGAGTTTCATTATGTGTTAGGGTTTCTTAATAAGTAATAATGAATAAGGACATGAATTAGGGTATAAGGGAACTTAGGGATTTTCACCGTATTAGAGCATAGGCTTCAAACATTTTAGGGTTAGGGTTTCATCTAGGTGACAACAATGAAAGGATAGGGTTTCATTAAAATAGTTTTAGGGCTTGTATGGACTCATTGCATGGTTCATCATAGTGTTTCATTAATGCATACAAGGGCTTATCATAAACCTAGGGTTTTCATCTTCAACAAGTAATGCTAGGGTTTTCTTCTTGATTTTACACTCAGGGTTTTTTCATCGGTCAAGCCTAGGGTTTTATCCATCTTCAACAATGCCATATTGATATCAATGACAACTTTGACCAACAATCTCCCCCTTTGTCATTGATGGCAATATTCTTGCCCTTTCAACATTCTCTTCCCCTTTGACATCAATGGCAAATGGGGTGTCCTAAACACAGCTTTTTCCATCAAGTTTTCCCCCTACCATGCTTCTTGTCATTATGCTCCTCTTGTCATCATGCATTCCTTCTTCTGGCAATGTGGTATAAGAGAGATGTCGTAGTTTTCATTTTTTCATGTGATTGACCAGCTCCCCTTGCCTACACATATTCTTCTTTCTCTACTTTTTGCTTATGGAACCCAAGACAAGGAAGATTATTTGTTAATTTTGGACAACTAGGTCCAAAATCCATGTTGTGATGCTCAGATGAAGATGCCAATATTTTTATTGGACTCCTCTTTCGGAGAGGTGCAAGATCGATCTAAAGATCATCTTGATCCGATGAGTAGAACATTTACTTTGAATTTATTAAAAATATGTGCAGGTCGGCTTGAAGGTTTGAAGCCCAAGCAGTTGTGTCACACACCCTCATTGATGGATATAAATTGGTCAACGTTGGAGGACATTTTCACTCATCCATCACATCACATTCTCTCTCCTCATCTGATTGGTTCAATCACCTTGGAGGCTCTTCTTCATCCTCACGTGGGAAATGCAACAAAGAAATTTTTGTTTTCTAATCTACCGAAACTTGGTGAAAAATTCGATTTCCTCAATCCACATTTTTTAGCACAAATCCCAAGGCTAGACATTGACTTTGACTAGGTTGTGTTGACTTTGCTGTTGCTGCTGTTCGCATTGACCGTTGACTATGACAGCATTGACTTTCGTTGACTTTTGGGGTTGACTTATCTGGTTGTCCTAGAAGGTTGTGTGCCACTTCTGGTTGGCTGACTGTATTGAGACTTTGCTGGTTGAAGCATCTTGTTGACCGCTGTAACGCACCAACACACATATATTTTGGCTTGTCTTCTGTCGATCTACTAGTATGTTATATCGACATTTTACTTTATTGTTTATGTGATTGCTGACTGATATTGGGATAAAAGTAAAGTTGCACCAAGCATAGAACGTCTACAAAAATTTACATGGAATCATAGCTGAGGTGAAGACAAAGCCCTAGTTTGTAGCAATCATCGAAGAAGAGCATGGGTTCCTCTAACTACAATGGCTTTAAGGCTGATGACAAATTGACTGGGAAGGATGAATTCCATGCTTGGAAGATGACATTAGATCTTATGTTGGAAGACCAAGATGTCATGGACTATATGCAGGGTAAAATCCAAGAGCCTCCATCCACTACAACTGCTGCTGCCAAAACAAAGTACAAGA
Organism: Pinus albicaulis; assembly: GCA_034641835.2. Lineage (NCBI taxonomy): Eukaryota > Viridiplantae > Streptophyta > Pinopsida > Pinales > Pinaceae > Pinus > Pinus albicaulis. The sequence goes on from CM076584.1 coordinate 175,762,419, forward strand.
ATGGGGGAATCAAAGCAAAGCTGATGATAAGGGACTCAATTCATAAGAGTCTGGTTGCCTACATCTCTAAGCTGACCATATGCAAGGAGATGTATGATAAGTTGGTCAACATGTTCAAGGCCAACAATGCGAATCAAGTCCTATTCTTCAAGAACCAATTGAAAAATCTGAAGAAAGGCAGGGTTGAGTCTGTTCAATCATATTTTCTGAAGCTAACCGAAATCAGGAATAATCTGCTGGCTATTGGGGAGACAATAGCTGATCGAGAGATGGGTCTCACCGCACTTGGAGGTCTCTCATCCGAATGGCATGTATTCAACACTACCATTTTCAATAACAATGTCATACTTGATTTTGACAAAGTATTATCGAGATGCGTACAAGAAGAGACAAGGATGAAGGAATATGAAAATGAAGGAAATGCTGCCTTCGCTACTCATACTAAGAAGAAGATCTTTGGTGGTCCAAGGAACAAAGGAAAAGCAGAGGTCCAAAGAAAGAAAGGCAAGTGTTACACTTGTCACAAGTCAGGTCACTATGCTAGAGAATGCCCTTTCAAGAAGGATTCTCCTGATGATGATGATGACAACAACAACAATCACAGGAATGACAATCAAAGGAACAACAGGTTTAAGGGGAAGAGGAAGAAACCCTCCAGCGGAAATGGGCAACCATTCAAAAGGTCGAGAAATTCCAGGTATGAGGAATCAAATGTTGTTGATAAAATAAATGAATTCATTCTTGTATCTGCCCTCTCTACTGCATCTCCACCCGACACTATGGATGTCTGGTTGATAGATAGTGGTGCCTCAAGGCACATCAATGGGTTCAAGGAAGCACTTTCTGATATGGTTGAGAAGGATACTAATCTGGAAATTATCCTTGGAGATAATGCCACATATCCCGTGAAAGGGACAGAGACTGTGACCCTCCACTTGTCTCAAGGTCAAGTCCTCCTTTTGCAAGATGTACTAACGTACCTGATTTGAAGAAGAACCTTGTGTCTATATCGGCCATGGAAGACAAAGGTTTCAATGTGACATTCATTGATGGGAAGGTGTGCATCTAGAAGACTAGTTTCAAGGAAGCTATCATGATTGGGTTTAGAGTTGATACACTCTACCAGGTTGGAGGAAGTCCACTGGGAACAATGACGTTTGATACTATCCGACAGACTGAACTATGGCACGGGAGGTTTGGACATCTTCACTACAAGGCCCTTCCTCCTTGGGTCAGATTTGCATGTAACCCCAATTTACCATTTATAATAAAATGCTGAGATTCTTCCTATTCAATATGTAATGGATTGCAGTGCTCTATATGTTTTTATTTTTACATGGCAATCTTTTGCTATGAAAATGTTGATTTTACAGCATTAAGTTATTTTCTGCAATATTAGTTGAAATATCCCATTTGGGATATTACAATCACCCTTGAGCACTCATTCATTGAACATCTTGTTGGTGATTTCTTTAGGGAATCCTGGGGATAATATCGACCAGTAAACAACTTAGGAGAAGCCACTGAGGTCACAGTGGTGGTTGATCTCTTGTTGCCATAAGATCTAGGTTATCTAGTGAGCCTTTGCACTAGGCTTGTCGGATTTTGCAGTAACAGGCCCTTTATTAGGCTGACCTTTATTACATATATATTTACTCTATGACATGTACATTTAAACCTATATATGTGTCGCCCATTTGGGTAAAAATGGATATTTCTTTGGTGGTTTTCTTTCTGTTCACCTTTTTTAACTTTGTGATACTCTGCTTCAGAAATAAATCCTTTCCTGGCAGATAATAAAACAGGTTGATGATTGTGATATGCATTTTTGTTTGACTTTTTGTCTTTCTATAATTTTGTTTTCATCATTGAGTAATTTGCATAGAATTTCTTGCTTTGTATAATGATTCGATCTCATTAATGATATGGCATGCATCTTATGTGCTCTTTTGTCATGGAAGCTTGAGGCAGGGCAACAGCTGGAGGCATTTGCAATTCTGTTGGTTTGCTTAGCAATTTGGAAGCAAGCATTGCGTGTAAGTCATACTTGGGCTGCTTCATTTCAAGAAAGTTCTCCCTGTGTGGGACTTGTGCACAGTCAAGACATGCATGAGGAAGGAGATTCCCAGGGGGCAGCTGCTGCTTGTTCACAAATGGAACAAAAATTTTCGAGTGCTGTGGATAATGCTGTGCAACTTGCTAGTCATCTTGGTCCATTGGATGGTATGCATCATCTCTTTAGATCATACTCTTCGACTGGACACTAGAATTAATTTCCTTAATATCCATGCCCTGAGTCTCTTTTTTCAAGAGAGGGGAGGGAGGGTAGCATTATGGATGCATAGTTATGGCATGACATATAAGGATTTTCAAGTTTTAATCTTTAAAATTAGGATACAAGGTTCTTACATGGTGAAAGACACGATGCTTTTGAACACAGCTGATGCAGAGATGCCAGATGCAATGGAGATTTTGTTCCAGACAGCATTAGCATTCGGAAAGAAAGGAGCTGTAAGGACTAAACTCTCTCTCTCTCTCTCTCTCTCTCTCTCTATGTTGGAAATGTGCATATTCAAAAAGTGAGAATATCCTAAAAAGTTTGTTATTTACTTGATTGATAACAAAAAGCGCAATTACAAAGCAATACTAGGATGCTTTTGCATTGATTCAGGATGCATATGAACCATAGATTAATATAGGGTATCTAGGACTTCTTTTATTAGATAGAACTTTTGAAAATGCATATTAGCCATATTCTAATAATGATGGAAGAAATACTCACCCGCAGATATATATGGCATGTGGAAAATTAAGCTTAAAGGAAAGAGTGATAGATAGTATTAAGGAGCTGTCTATTTGTTGCAAAACTCTCAATAAAGGAGCTTGCAGCTTTCTAGCTGAGCTGATAAGAACTAAAAGCTTTGAGTTTTCATCACTCCAGCAATTATACCTGTCCCACAATTAATAGAATTGTAAGACCTAAAATGTGTGAGTTGTCCTATCTAACTCAAATTATCTTCTAATAAGCAAACACATATGGTTGAGGGCCAATGTGTCATGCAATATCTCTTTTTTTAGTGATGGTGAATTTGGGAATGAGCTAAAGCTGTATGTCTTCATTTAATCGCGGTAACTTGGTGATGTGGTTGTGCCTTGTGCCAAATTACTTCTGTCACGAAACATGTTTACAGTTTGGGGAGGAAGTACCAATGGACGAGTTGTTTATGTATCTAATCAGTATGCCAAATTACGTATGTTGCAACATTTTTCTTAAATTGTCATCTTGTGATTGTTGAGATGCCTGAAGTTGTAAACATGGAACTTCATTGTGTGAAATGTAGTCCATCATATTTAGGAAATGGGACAGCATCTTTCAGTCATTTGAAAACTTTTTCTACTTTTGGTCAATTAGTTCCTGAATAATTTGATTCTTAGGAACAGAACTGGATGTGACATAAATTGATTTTGTGGACTGATCCATATAATGCTCGGGGCAACCCAATTTACATACGCATGTGAAATGTAGTGGATTTGGTCATGTGAAATACAAGGACATTGTCAAGAATTGTGCTTGATTTGAGCTTGACATGTTTGAGTTGGTTGTAATCTGTGCAATATCTGAGTCCATTGTCTGTTTAACATCTATTTGTTTGTAAATCAGGCAAGCACATCAAATTGTTGAGTCTCTGTTCAGATGATAGGTATCCTGCTGATTAAGTAATAATACTGTTGATGAGTCAAAATGACCAGAACAGCAGTTTGGGATGAATTGAAGTAAAATTCTAGTATACACCTTCAAATTTCCATTCATTATTGGTTTATTATGCAGTTTATGGTACTTGTTACCGAGATTTTTCTCTATAATATGAATAACAAGAAGAAAAGTAAACTCAAACAAGTAAAGAATTTTTTTATTTTATTACTTTCACGAATTTTAAAAGAAAACTCAGAAAAAGTGGAACATGTAAGCCCCGAGGTTTAGGTCAACTGGTTGAGTCCCCGTCGTTAAAGCACCTTTACTATTGAGAGGTCACGGGTTAAATTTTTCGACACTCTTAGGGTCAAGCTCTGTGGTTGAGCCAGCAGGAAGTGATGATCGAGGTGGATATTGGTGGCCACCCGCATATTCCATTTGGGGCCCCACCATTGTTTCTTTCAGTTTTTCAGTTCCCTTAATTTTAGCACAATTTACTATTTTTAACAGTTTTTTCGGGTCTTGAATTTCTAGAGCCGTTTTGAGGCCCTAAATGACATTTTTTGGAAAAACCGGGAGCAACATGTAAGTTCCTTCGACGTTGCTCACATCAAAAGTTCTAGTCCTCGGATAGATCTTTCTAGCAAGGTATTGTGCACGTCAAACAAAGATCGTATGCCAAAGTTACGCCCCTGAGAAGATTGATGTACCAATTTGCCCAAATGGGGCCCATAGTTTTGGCACTTCATCTCCTAGGGTTAGGTTTTTGGATGTTTAGGGTTATCCATTGTTTCCCAATAATAAATAGGCCCTCGAACCTCATTGTAACACAAATAGAGGCCTACAGCCGCCACATCTCTTCTAAGAGATAAGCTACCAGTGCCCTAGCTAGTTTATTTCCATTCTGTTTGTAAGCATATTTTAGTTATTTGCTAAGTCATCTGATACGGGGATACGGGGATTCGAGAATCGTATTCGGGGACGGTGACCCCTGGAATAGGACACGTCTGGGATACGATATATATATATATATATATATATATATATATTAATATATTAAAAATTAGATATTTTTTACACAAATTCATACAAATTCATTGATTCAAACATAGATTTAAGATCTTAGATACTCATACATGATACATTGATACATCATACAATTGTCAAATTTACTCAAAAAGACAAGATAGTAAGATACTGTAGTTTTCTCATTAAGTCATCAGAATCAAAATGTGTTACATAAGTACACTGCCAATGGCAAATAGAAATAGAAAATACAAAAAAACTACAGTCTACAAGACTACAAGCCTGAAGCCTCAATGAGTCAGAGTCAATGAGTCATCAATCCTCATCATCATAATCAACATCACTGTCCTCATCTCGATCATCATGCTGCTCACCACTGCTCTCCTCTGGCTCTGATGCATCCTCCTCCTTTGTCATCTTTGCATCTGCTGGTGTGGAGGATGACGCCTCTACTCCATCATCAAATGTGACAGGCTCTAGCACTGACACATTGAGATCCAAGTTGGCCAATGCCAACTCAACACTGCTGTCCAGACCCATATCATCAGGAAAGACATCCCACATCTTTGTCTTTCCCTTCAACCAATCCTCCCTCTGCCTGTAGATGAGACGAAGGTTGGTGTGCACATACACCATTGTCTCTACCCTGGACTACTCAAGCCTGCTCTTCTTCACACTGTACAAATTCCCATATGTGCTCCAATTCCTCTCGCAACAAGAGGATGAAGTCACCTGAGAGAGGAGCCTCATGGCTAACTGCTCTAGAGGAGGGCTTCTTGCCCCATGACTTGCCCACCAAGAATAGGGCTTCTTAGCCCCCCTGTCTCGAATCACATCATAGCCTGCAAATTGCCTAGTGCCAGTGGAAAACTCTACAGAGGCATCCTCCACCTCATCAAGGGATGCCATCTCTTGAAAAATCCTCTCGAATGCATCTTTCCTCTGTTGTGAGATTTCACCATCCATGTGAGGAGGGAATCTGCGAGAAGGTCCACCATTCAGCCACTCATGGTTGTAGTATTTTGGGTTCAAGGAGTGAGCCAAACAATGTAAAGGTGTGCAATTCTTGTCCCATCTGCTGACAAGAATATCCTGTATGACGGTGAAGAAGGCCTCAAGTGATGTCTCATACTCTAGGCACTGACTCTGTAAAACAATGGTCCTCACAGACTCAATCATGGAATCCCATCCCTCATAAACCTCTCCTAGGATGGGTTGGTCTGTATCTGCAAATCAGAGCAAGGAAATGATAGGCTCCATGATCTGAATAACTAGATCTACCTTCTCCCACTATAGATCATCCAACACTGTGTCCTTCACTTTCTTTGAGGCTGCTTGATCCGTCTTTCTCCAAAAAGACCAAAACTATGAAATAAACATGGCCCCAGGAGCGGTCTTGACCTCCCTCAACCTCTTCAACATGATGAATGAAGAGGCAAGTTGTGTATCTGCAATCTTCAACAACGATAGATTGTTGTACTCCTTGTAGATAGTGAGGGCATTTGTATGGTTTTGTACAAAGTTGCGGATATGTCGTGCATCCTCAATAATGGCTCCAATCTAAAGCACATCAGAAGAAATAGATTTCAATGCCAAGTTCAATGAATGGACAATGCAAGGTGTCTAAAATATTTGTGGATATTTTGCTTCCACAATCATGCCAGCAACCTTGCAAACAAGTGCATTATCTATAATGATTTGCACACAAGAATCAACACCTACATCTTCAATAATTTTAATAAATAACTCACCCATACATTGTGCATCATTGTATTGTCCAAGTGCATCCACTGATTTCAAGAAAACTGGACCATTAAAGGATGAAACCATGAAGTTGATGAGTGGGTGACGTGCTGGATCTGTCCATCCATCAGAAACAATGCTAACCCTAGATGTTGGCCATGCTGATTTAATAGGCTCAAGCATTTTGTCCACCTCTTTCTTTGCCTTTGTCAACAATGTGGTTCTGAGCTTCTCTGACCTAGGAGGCACATACCCTGATGGAGCCCCATGACTAAGAGCTTGACACATCTCAATAAATAGAGGTGACCATGCAGCATTAAAGGATATGAAGTTCTAATAGAAAAAAAATGCAATGGTGAGGTCAAGCTCTTCTCTCTTATCTTTTTGAAAAATCTTGTCCATTGGACCAACTACAGTTGCCTTTCTCTTTGCTAATTGTCCCCTACTAAAAGTCTCAAAAGGGAACTTGTTGTTGCTTTTCCTTAAGAATGGAATGGGGTCATAATTATTGTTTGTTTTGATTTTGATGCCACATTTGCCTCACCAACAAATTTCTCTTTCTCCATTTCCTTCCTCTGTGTCGATTCAATTGTTGTACAACATTTAATGCCACAACTTGGAAAACCCAAAAAATGAGCTTTCACACGGAAATATATGGAAGTGAAATGGTCGTCGCATATATTGCATTTCTATGAACATTTTCCTCCTTCCTTTCCCTTTTTCCTGCCCCTCCCTCTCGTCACATATTTCCACAATGGGTATTTGGGGTCATGAGTTTGTTTTCCCTGCACATTTGAAGTTGTTGTTGCAGCCCCACTTCCAATAGATGGAATACTTGCAGACCCTGATGAAACAGGAACAAGAGGGGCATCTCCAATGGGGACATTCTTCCCCTTTCTTTGCTCTTGTCTTGTTGCCTTTGGTTGAGCCATGAATACTGTAAAAAAATAAACAAAAATAACCAAATATATAAAACATATGCACATGCAAACACTAACAGCAAACTAAATGCAAAATATAGAGGGACAGTGCACTTACCGGATGCTTGAATCTCTTTGAAAAAACTCCTTTTCTCCTTGCTAACCCTTTCTTCTTGCAAACCCTTGCTCCTTGCTCACTTCACAAACACAAATCAGTAAGAAAGAATGAGTGAAATCGGTTTTTTATAACCCAAAATCGCACCTTTTGACACAGCGAATCCAATTGTACGGGATTCGGTCGTATCCGTACAAGGTATGGCTGGGATTCGTTGTACCCTGTACAGATCTCTATTTTAAAAAACGGTCGATTCAACTCCGACCAGGCCTGGTCGACTGAGCCATTAGGCTGGCCGGTCCGACCAAGTATAAGAACAGTCAGGTTGGCCGGTTTGTTACCGAGTCGGCCGGTTTTTGTACCAGCTCGGCCGGATCGGTAACAAATCGGCCGACCAGGCCTGGCCCGAGTTAACTCGGCCGAGCCAAATCTACCGACCAGTGGGCCCAAAAACTCGCATTTTATGGACTTGAAACCGGATTTTACTCTGCTGTTAGGTTTGGTTGAGGTTGTCTAACCCCTCCCCATGCTATTTAACTAACCCAACCCCTCTCAATACCTCACATCTTTCTCATTCAATTTGCTTGAGCATTTGTGAGAGTTTTCTGAAGATTGTGGAGTTGGTTTTGGAGCAACTTTTAGGAGTCTTTTGGGCAAGTTTTGGAGCAGCAGTGAGGAGCTTATTGGGCAAGCTTTAGAGCAGCATTGAGCTAGGGGAAGCTAGAGGCTAGAGGTATTTATTTTTTCTCTTCTAAATCTGCCTTTGTTTGTTTTATTTATTTAGCAAATCTAGCATCTGCCATTTGCATTTGCATAGTTTTTGGCATTTGCCATTTGGTGAAAGAAATGAACATAGAATTAATAGTTTTTTTTTTGTTTTCATGTTCAGATTTAAACATTTTATTTCCAAGTCAAAAACTCAGTCCAAAATGGCCCCTAGAGCAAAAGACTCTGCTTGGGCATACGCTGAAATGGTTGGGGATCAAATGTTTTACAAATTTTGCAAGAAAAAAATTGAGGGTGGACTGAAACTACATTTGGCTGGTGTTAAAGGCCAAATTACTGCATGTGAAGCACCAAACATTGGGGAAATTAGGAAGCAATTGAAAGAACAATTTGACAAGTTTGAGCAAGAGAAAAATAGGCAAAAAGAAATACAGGCTGAAATTGGGAGGAAGAGGAATCTACAACATATGATGGCTACCAACTCAAGTTTTGAATCTTTTGATTATGAGGGTTCCTCATCTATCCCTTCCACTGATGCATCAAAAAACCCCTTTCGCTATGTTCCTCCCTCTATGGAGTCTATTTCTGACAAGGGTAAGGGTGCAATGAGAAATAAGGGTACTATCAAAAGTTTTTTTGTGCCCTCATCTCCCTCTGATAGTGCAACTGCATATGGTCCTAGTCCTCCAATTGTGCAGCCCACTTTAGATGCTCATTGGAAAAAAGAATTGAGAGATGTTGCTTGTGATTAGATTGCTAGATGGTGGTATGATGTTGATATTCCCTTCATTGCTACTCGTTCACCATATTATGAACCTATTTTTGATGCCATATATGCTGCTGGAGGGGGCTTCAAACCTCCTACTATGCATGAGTTAAGAGGATCTTTTTTGCAAAGAGAGATTTCGAACATTGATGATTATTTGAAAGAGTTCAAAAACTCATGGGCACATACAGGATGTACCATCATGTCAGATGGATGGACTGATCAGAGGAACCATACCATCATAAACTTTCTTGTCTTTTGCCCACGGGGAACCATGTTTCTAAGATCAGTTGATGCATCTGATAGGGTGAAAGATGCACAGTTGTTGTTATAGCTTTTGGATGAGGTTGTTCAAGAGGTGGGGGTGGCAAATGTTGTTCAAATCATCACATACAATGCCTCTAACTATGTTCTTGCTGGTAAATTGTTAGAGGAAAAACACCCAACCATCTTTTGGACCCCATGTGCTGCACATTGCATAGACCTCATGCTTGAGGATATTGGCAAAATAGACTAGATCAAGAACACTATAGAGCATGCCAAATGCATCACAAAATATATTTACAATCACTCATGGATTCTGAGTCTGATGAGGAAATACACAGTGGGCAAGGAACTTATTAGGCCCGCCATCACTAGATTTGCAACACATTTTTTGACATTGCAATCTATGCTTGCCCAACATAAAAACTTGCAAAATATGTTTTCTAGTGATGAATGGAATGAATGTCAGTGGGCTCGCAAACAGGATGGCAAAGATGTGAAAAGGAAAGTCACTGAAGAAATATTTTGGAAAAAGGTAGTAGAGATTGTGAAACTTGCTGAGCCACTGGTTAAGGTGTTGCGCTTGGTGGATGGGGAAAGATTGGCTATGGGCTTCATTTATGAGGCTATGGATCAAGCAAAGGAGCAAATAAGGGTAGCATACAAGGACAAAGTGGCTAAGTATGGGCCCATTTGGAAAATCATTGATCAGAGATGGAACAATCAACTCCATTGCCCGATACATGCAGCTGGGTATTTTCTGAACCCAAGGTATCATTATAAAGCTTAGGAAACAAGAGCTTTGACTAGGGAGGTTAGAGATGGATTGATTGACTGCATTGATCGCATGATCCCCACAGAGAGTGAGCAGTTGAAGATACACAATTAGATCACTGTGTTCAACCAAGCCACTGGTGCCTTTGGCAAGAACCTTGCAAGGATTGCAAGGGAATCAGATGAGCCAGGTAAACAAAGAATTTCAATTTTCAAATGTATATTTTATAATTTATTATTTTGTATAATTGTTTATAATTTCAATTTCAAAGTTGGATATAAATTGTTGAGCTAACTGAAACTCATTTTTTGCAGCACAATAGTGGGAGGCATTTGGTAGCCACTGTCCTGAATTGCAGAGGTTTGCAATCCACATTTTGAGTCAAACTTGCAGTGCTTCTGGGTGTGAGTGCAATTGGTCTGTCTTTGAGAGGATTCATACAAAGAAGATAAACTGTTTGGAGCAAAAACGGTTAAATGATCTAGTGTATGTTCAGTACAACCTTCGATTAAGACGCAACCAATTGCTAAACAAAAGACCTGATTCAGATCCCATTGTGTTGGAGGATATTGATCCAACATCAGATTGGGTAGTGGAGTCTTGTCCACCACAGTTTGACATAGATGGGGGGATTCCGATTGACTTCGATTTAGAGATGGAAGATACTATGCTTAATGTAGATCCACTAGTAGCAGACCCAGTCCCAAGCCATCCAGTTGTAGGTGCAGGCACTTCGTCTAGTCAGCCACGACAGAGACACATAACTCGTCTATCTGATTCTCAAGGTGGTAAGGGCAAGGGTATAGTTCCAGTTGAGGATGTTGATTCAGAGGCGGCGGCGGAGCGAGCGTTTTCCCCCTCTGGTTCAGAGTTTGAGGAAGAGGACATTGGCTTGTCACAGTTAGATGACTAGCAGTAGTTACTAGTGACTATTCATGTTTTGTTGTAGAGGCCATTTAGAGCCTCCTTAGTTATGTTTTTTGTTTTGATCTCTATATCATCATCATGTATTGGACCTTGGACAGTGCACTGGGTGCAATTTTGATATAATGGATATATTCATGAGCCTACTTTGATCATATGTTGTCTTTTGTCTATATTGTAATGCTTTGTGTTTGGAAACATGAATAAAAATCTTGAAATTTATGTTTTTGTACAAAAAAATTAATATTTAATGTATTTTTTACAAAAACTGAGTCATTGAAACCGAGTCGACCGAGTCATTACCGATTCGGAGTCGGAGTCCGAGCCGACCCTCGGCTTGGTCGGAACCCGATTCCGTTTGTTAAAACACTGGTACGAATCTGGTCAAATCGTATCCGATTCGCCGGATTCAGGATTCGGAGCCCCTGGGGGATGAATCCGGTTTCTTAGGTTATTTGTTATTAATGATATGATGTTTTATTTCTACTGCATCTCTACTTTGTGTATTTATGTGTTTCATTATGTTCTTGCATAAATTTGGATCAGTGGTATCAAAGCAGTCAGTCTGCTCTTTCTCGATCCTTCTTTGCATGTCCCCAACAAGGTCCGGGTATAAGGAGTTAGGGCTCAATCTTGTTGAACCTTTGCAAGATCAGCCTTGCAAACCCCGACAGTTGCCCATGGGGGAAGAATAGAAAGATGGGGGAGTAGGAGGTCCTATCAAAATATTGCTTAAGGAGACCCTCGAGAAACAAAGGAACCGGATGATGGATAACTTTGCCCAGATGCTTCAACGACTGCCCACCGACGACGCTTCTACATCCAGCAGTCACTCTAGAGGCACCACCCTTTTAAGGTACAAGAAAACTTTGACATTCCCATATTTGAGGGCCAAATAATTGCAGACATCATAGATAAATGGTTGAATCTATTAGAAGGATATTTCTCGGTTCATGAATTTTTTGAGCTGGAGAAGATTATTTTTGCATGCCTCAAAGTCATCCCCCATGTCAAGGATTGATGGGAAACCTACTGTGAGAAAAAGGACAAGGGGGAACCCTCTCTGTTCTCGATCGTACCCACTTGGAATTCTTTCCGAGACACCATCAAGGAACAATATTACCCCATGGGGAGCTATGAGGACAAGCACATACAATTGACTACACTGCGGCAACAAAGGGATCAAGATGTGCATGAGCTGACGAATCTGTTCCATACTTTGCGCACAAAGTTGGGTATCAAAGATTCAAAGAAATATTCGGTGTTGAAGTATCGTAGTTGTCTACACAGATACATTCAGGAGGAAATGGAGTTCCTCGACATCTCCTCTCTTGGTACGACATACCAGTATGCTGCCAAGATTGAGCGGACATTCAAACAGAAGAAGCAAGACTTTGGATCTGCGAATCAAAAGCAAGGGAAAGGTGCTCCCAAACTGCAAAACAAAGGAAAAAGCCAAGGCATGGCAGCCCAAGACAACCTGCCAAAGCCGCAAGCAAAGAACAACACCGTGAAGCCGAAGAAGGATGGGGAAAGTGGTGTGTGTTCCATAAGAGCTCCACTCACGACACACGTGAGTGTCAGGCCAAACAGTGACTAGTAGCTAAGATGAAGGCTTCTGAATCATATGCATGCTTCGAATCTAAATCAGAACCCGATAAGGGGAATGACAAAGGGAAGCAGATTATCACTGCGTAGCCCAACACCATCGTTGCCACCATGAAGATCCATAAGGAGGAACCAAAAGATTTAGAGAAGGAGGAGCATCTCTTCCATTCCCAGATGTGGGTAAAGGGTTCCCTGCTACAGTTCACTGTCGACAGTGGGAGCCAAAAGAACCTAGTTTCAGCAGAGGTCGTGAAGTGGTTGGGCTTGCCGATCACAACACACCCATAGTTGTACACCATCGGGTGGCTTCACCAAGGATGGGATCTCCGCGTCAGCCAACAGTGCCACCTTCCCTACACCATCAAGCCCTTCACGGTTGAGGTATTATGTGACATTGCTCCTCTTGATGTTTGTGATGTGACATTGCTCCTCTTGATGTTTGTGATGTATTATTAGGCCAACCATACATGTGGAAGCAACATGCTGTGTATGAGTCCCGACCTCATGCTGTCATTGTTAAGTTGTACAAGATCCCAGAGGTTGTTGAGATTTTGAAGTGTTGGGGTAGCATCAGATGTGCTCTAGCTCCCAAACTTTATGGAGGGACTAGAGTACATGAGATCTCCAAGTCCCAAAAAGCGATTTAAGGAATTCCATCTTGTTTAAGAGATATTTAATTAATTAATATTTTTAATTAAGGACCCTAAGTCTAACTTAGGAAAATTAAAAGATTAAAGTTAATAAAATTAAACATGTAATGAAAATGACTTAAGTCACACCGATCAAGCATCTTCTAATTTTAGTTGTCAATTCAATATTAGATCACGACCGTTGATGTTTCAATGAGAAAAGTATAAGAAGAGGGCTTGGTCAGTTGGAGAACACACATAGTGGCAAAGCACTGAAACTGAGCTGGAATTCTAGATCATGGTTTGCTAGGAATTTCATAAGTGTTTCAGCTGCAGCGAGGGGCAGTATTAGCGAGAGGGATGGTCTAATCCCAAGCAAAGAGTGCAACAAAGGCAGAGAAGCAGCAGAATGAGATAGCACAGAGGCAACAACTACGCAACTCAGCCAAGGGCTCAGAAAGGGTAGCGTAGGAGACTAGCAAGGCTGACATAGGCCCAGCCAGGGCAGTGCAGAGGCAACGTAACCCAGTCTGGGGTGACGCAGGCCCTTCCTGAGCAACACAGGGGCTGACGTAGACCATCAGGTCTGATGCAGAGGGTTTCAGAGCAATGCTGGGGTTTCTGAAGACAAAAAAGGGCCGAGTTCTGTAAATCCCATTTGAGGGTGTGAATCAGTCAATTTTTTTTGTCTCCAAAAAAAGGTATAGCTGCAGTTCTTTTATTTCTTTGTTGGGTTAACCAGTTTGGTGCCCAGATCTATTGTACTTAGATTTTGCTTAATAATAGAAACCGTCCAACAACGAGAAAATCGGTTTACCCGCATTGGTTTTTTCTGGGGACAATTGTCCAAAAAATCCTTGTGTGTCACTTTGTCATTGTGCATGTTATTAAGTTTAGATCTGTATGTGTAGGATGTTAATGTATTTGCTTCGATGTTAATGCTGAAAATTTTAGATTAATAACTTAATGTAAGTAGGAGAAGTAAATCAGAAATTTAACAGTAGGGTTTCTGTTTGAGATATTCAGAAATTTTCACAGAGGTACCATCGCCTGCCACTATCTCTTTGGTTACTGCAAAACAATGTAGTATGCTCATTTCCAAAATTGGGAAATTTGTTTTCCTGATGATCTACCCTCAGGGCTAGAAGAAGACTGTGGTCACGACCTCCAAACAAGGCTCTTCCGCACGACAACAACAAATGAACAAGGTCATGGAGGAGTATGGGGACATCTTCACCTCACCCGCAGGGGTCCCTCTACATTGTCAGGTCAAGCACCCCATCAATCTAACCCCAGGTGCGCCACTGCCCAATGGACTGATCTATCAGCGCTTTGTTATGGAGAACGATGAAATCAAAAGGCAGATTCAGGAGTTGCTGTAGAAAGGTCACATCCGGTCGAGTTCATCGCCCTGTGGGAGCCCGATCGTGTTGGTGCAGAAGAAGGACTCGACTTGGAGACTCTGTATTGACTATCAGGCGCTGAACAAGATCACTGTCCAGAATAGGTACCTAATCCCACGAATTGATGACCTTCTAGACCAACTCAAAGGGGCGAAATATTTTAGCAATATCGACTTGAAGTCCGGGTATCACCAGGTACCAGTTGAACCCTTCGATTTGTGGAAGACTACCTTCAAAGCCAAGGAGGGCCTTTTCGAATGGTTGGCATGCATTTCGGGTTGACAAATGCTCCTGCAACCTTCATGAGGCTGATGGCCGACATCCTGCGGCCATTCACCAACTCATTTTTAGTAGTGTACTTGGATGACATCTTGATCTTCAACTAGACTTGGGAAGAGCACCTCCACCACATCCGACAAGTCCTTCAAACACTGTGGCAACACAAGTTGTGTGCCAATTTGGAGAAGTGCACTTTTGGCATGACCAAGGTTCAGTATCTGGGATACATTATTGATGAGCGGGGGTAACATGTGGATCCAACCAAGATCCAAGTCATTCGGGATTAGCCATCCCCAACCACTGTAACAAAGCTTCACAACTTTTTGGGTCTTGCTAATTTCTACTGCAGGTTCGTGTCAAGATTCTCTCATTTCACTTGGCCCTTGAGTCAAGTCACCAAGGGAGGAGTGAAAGAAAAATTCTTTTGGTTGGAATGTCAACAAAAGGCATTCGTAGAATTGAAACATCGCCTCTGCTTTGCCCTAGTGCCCACATTACCAGACTTGCAACAACAATTTGAGATCGAGACAGATGCCTCTGACTATGCTATTGGGGCAGTTCTTATTCAACATGGGCATCCAGTGGCATATCACAGTGAGACTGTCCGACACAGTCTGCAAGTATCCCACTTATGACAAAGAAATGCATTCCATTATGCAGGTTTTTCGACAATGGAAGAATTACATTTTGGGGTAGGAAACGATCATCCACACAGACCATTGCCCCTGCAGTTCATACAAACACAAGGGAAGTTGCAAATTGATTGCCATTAGAAGTGGTCCACATATCTGCAACAGTTTCAATTGAATATCAAGTACAAGAAGGGCAACACCAATAATGTTGCAGACTGCCTTAGCTGACCATTGATTGTGGCGCTAACCACCGTTCTCAACTCTTGTGGGCACGAGACTTCTAATTGGCCGCTTCTCTACAAGACCGACCTGGAATTCGCCCACACATACAAGACACTCTTGGAGGGCACGCAAGTTCCAAATTTTCACCTCCAGGATGCACTTCTATGTCACCTGGGACACCTTTGTGTTCCTTCAAGCGAGTGTGACAAGATGATTTGGGAAGCACACTATAATTAGGTTGCTGGGCATTTCGGGGTCAAGAAAACAGTGGCAGTACTGCAGAAGTATTTCCATCGGTCGAACCTTCGACATGATGTCAGGAAGTACATCAGATCCTGCACTGCTTGTGCTATTGCCAAACCCACCATCAAGAAGCAAGGCCTCTATACTCCGCTACCTACTCCTAGTCGACCTTGGGAATTCGTCTTCATGGATTACATGTCGGGCCTTCCTTCTACTAAGCATGGAAATGACTGTGTTTTCATGGTCGTCGACAGATTCTCGAAGACGGCCAATATGGAGGTCTGCAAGAAAAATATCACAACAAAAACCACTGCGAAACTCTTCTTTGAACGAGGGTGGGTGCACTTTGGGATCCCATAGTCTATCATCTCAGATTGGGACAACGGGTTCCTCAATGCATTTTGGTCTAGCCTCTGGTCAATGTTGGGCACCAAGTACACTAAGTCCACAACTTTCCATCCCAAAATTGATGGCCAGACATAGGTCGTCAATAGGATGATCATACACATTCTGCGCATGTACAATTCAAAGCATCCTCGCACATGGGATGAGAGCCTTCCCTATGTACAACATAGTTATAACCGGACTCTCCACAGCTCAAACGGCCATAGCCCCTTTCAGGTGGGCTTGGGATTCCAGCCACTATGTCCCATTGACGTAGCCATGACATTTGCGGCTACTCAGGTTGATTCAACTCATGTCTAGTTTGAAGCCGACAAGGTGAACAACTTCATTGAGCGCATTCAACACATCTACCAACAGGTTCATGACATATTGGACAGAAGCAATGCTAAGTACAAGAAACAACATGATCGACATCGGGTGCCACACAACTTCCAGGTGAGGGACAAAATGTGGCTACATTTGCTAGGAGCGCCTCACTGGACCCCACTGCAAGCTTTGCCCGCTCCAATATGGGTCGTACACCATCATCAAGGTTGTAGGGGCCAATGCCTTCGAGCTTATTATTCCATCATTCCTTGCTCTACATCTAGTGTTCAATGTGGACTGCCTTCGACCCTACTTCCCACCTCTACTGGACACCTCCGACATTGCAGAACAACTCACATCAACAAAGTTAAACCCAAACTGCATGGAACAAGCCACCAAAGATCATATCATGGACATGCAAATCAAGAACACTCGCTAGCAGAGGATCCAACTGTATCGAGTTGTCAAAGCTGGCCAACTCTTGCACCAAGGCAAATGGTTCACCAAGGACCAAGTTCAGCAGAAGTTTCCTCATCTCATGGAGGAACTCAACGCAATGGGGACCATTGCTTTCTAAGGGGGGAGGAATGATATAGGTGGATATTGGTGGCCACCCGCCTATTTCACTTGGGGCCCCACCATTGTTTCTTTCACTTTTTCAGTTTCCTTAATTGTAGCACAATTTACTATTTTTTGCAATTTTTTGGGTTCTGAACTTTGGAGTCATTTTGAGGCCCTAAACAATGTTTTTTGGAAAAATCGGGAGTAACATGAAGTTCCTTCGATGTTGCTCATCAAAAGTCTTAGTCCTCGCATAGATCTTTCTAACAAGTATTGTGCACGTCAAACAGAGGTCGTATGTCAAAGTTAGGTCCTCGGGAAGATTGATGTATCAATTTACCCAAACGGGGCCCATAGTTTTGATGCTTCATCTCCTAGGGTTAGGTTTTTGGATGTTTAAGGTTATCCATTGTTTCTCAATAATAAATAGGCGCTCGAGCCTCATTATAACACAGTTCAAAGGCCTGTAGCTGCCACATCTCTTCTCAGAGATAAGTTACCAACGCCCTAGCTAGTTTATTTCCATTATGTCTATAAGCATATTTTAGTTATGTGTTATTAATGAAATGAAGTTTTATTTCTGCTGCATCTCTGCTTTTATGTGTATTTCTGTATTTCATTGTGTTCTTGCATAAATCCAGATCAAGTGATCCCTTCAAGTGGATCTACATGGTACAAATATTCCATGGATATAGCAGTCGCCGATCTCCGGGGTTCGTGAATCACATAGAAAATAAATGAAATAAAAAAAAAGAAAAAAAAGAGTGGAACATGTAATTGATGTCATTCAGAAATGCTACAATCCAAGTCTAAATGACTCAGATCTTGCTTTCGTTTGGTAAGGAAAGAATCCAGTTCAAAATATCTAAACTCTAGCATGTGTTGAGTTTTTTGAGTGTTGGGGTAGCATCGGATGTGCTCTAGCTCCCAAAATTTGTGGAGGGACTAGAGTACATGAGATCTCCAAGGCCCAGAAAGGGATTTGGGAAATTCCATCGACTTTGGGAGATAATTAATTAATTAATATTTTTAATTAAGGACCCTAAGTCTAACTTATGAAAATTAAAATATTAAAAGGTAATTAATTTAAACATGTGATGGAAATGACTCAAGTCACATGGATCAAGCTTTTTTTTAATCTTAGCCATTGATTCAAGATTAGATCATGGCCATTGGTTTCCCAATGATAAAAGTATAAAGGAAAAGGCTTGGGATCAGTTGGAGAATACACACACACGGAGGCATAGCACTGAGACTAAGCTAAAATTCTAGGGCGGGTTTGCTAAGAATTTTCAGAACTGTTTTTGCTGCAGCGGGGGGTAGTATTGGCTAAGGGGATGATCTGATTCTAGTGCCAAGAATCAGCAAGAGGCATAGAGGCAGCATCATGAGCAGCGTAGAGAAGCAGGGGTAGCAGCAGCAGCTACGCAGCGCAGAGGGCTTCAGCCGCTACGTAGGTGCTACGCAGGCCCAAAAAGGGTAGCGCTAAGCCCGCTGGAGGCCCCGAGGGTTACGTAGAGGCCATCCGGGGTAGTGTAGGGACTACGTCACCCAGTCTGGGGTTATGCAACCCTCTCCAGGCCAACACAGAGGCACACAGAGGCTAGCAGGGCTAACACAGACAACTTCAAGGGCAGCATCAGGGTTTCTAGAGGTAAAAAGTGGCTGTTCTGTAAATCCCGTTTGAGGGTGTGGATTAGTCAAGTTTTCAGTCTTCAGAATAGCAGGGATTGTTGCAGATCTATTTTCTTTGTTAGGTTAACTAGTAAGGTGCCCAAATTTGCTATATTTAGAAACTACTTGATAATATAAACCCTCTAATAGCCAGAAAACCAATTTTCCCACATTGGTTTTTTCTGGGGACAGTTGTCCAGAAAATCTTATGTGTCACTTTGTTTGTGTGCATGTATTCTGTTTTAGATCTGAATCGGTGAAAGGCTGTTATGTGTTTACTTCGATGTTAATCTGAATTTTCAGCATTAATAACTTGATTAAGTAGGAGAAGTATAACCAGATATAACAGTAGGATTTCTGCATAAAGTAATATTCATAAATTTTCACATGGTATTAGAACGATTGCAGATCTAGCAGGATCACCAACAGAAGACTGAAGAATATTTGTTGCAGAAAGCAACAACAGTTGCAGAAAGTTGGATCGGAAAGGATAGCGCATCAACAGGGGGAGCAGAGCCACGCAGAGGCCAGAGTGACACAGTCCTATGCAATCTCCATGTAGACCCACATACTTACTGCACAGAGGCAACACAGAGACAACGCTGGGACTGTCTGCTCACGCAGAGGCCAACAAGGGTGACACAGATCTGAAGTCGTTGTTGATTCAGAGTGCTGGAAGCAGTGCTGCGGAGCTTCAGAAGTTGCTGGTGGGGTTAAATTTCTGAAGATTCAGAATTTAGCCTAAGCACTAGGTGACAAAGAGCAGGAGGAGAACAACTTCTCAGAGGGTTTCCATCCAAGGAAAGTTGTTGATCGATCAGAGGATCGAAGAGAGCTGTTTCATTTGATTTGGCAGACTTCCAAGAGAGGAGGTCAGTTGTCAGAGGGAGCAGAGGTTGCCTGTTTCGCCAAGGACCCTAAATCCAAATCTCTAGGATAGAGAGGAGTTCCAACAAATAGCAGATGGTACCTCGCGGACTTCGTGATCAGGATAGGTTGGACGGTATGTCTAACTTTGCAGTTTGGAAGGCCAGAATCCTGGTAGTCATGGAGGCATACGGTGTAAGGGACCGCGCAGAAAAAATCTTTGTCACACCAATCGATGATGCTCTCCTAGCGAAGCTTGAGGAAGCTATGGCATATGCCAACGCTTCATAATGGATGGTGTTAAGGATCATATAGTTTCGCACATAGCGGACAAGAAAACGGTTCAAGAGATGTGGAAAGCCTTAATTGCCCTATATGAGGGAAGATCTGTCCAAAGAGGTGTTGGGTATGTGTTATATTCTTTCCACGACTAAGCACGTAACGGGGGGGTCACAGGGGGGGCGTTAGCCCCCCCCTGTCGGGGTTCGGGGCAGTGCCCCGGCGAAAATTTTTGGTCCAGGGTTAATGGATTGGGGTTTATGTATGCTTCAGCATGTATATATATGTGTTGTAACACTAAAAGGAAAATAATGAAAAATCAAGCTGGTCGTCTCGATTTGGGATCCAGGGGAAAATCTCTATGTTTATCTGTTTTATGTTTTATGCTCTCGCTATTGTTTATTTTCTGTTATAAGATTCGTGTGTAGATAATTTCTGTTTAGGGTTAAAACCTACATTTGGTATCAGAGCTGTTTCAGCTTCAAGGGGACGCCTTTGCTGCTGAGGGTTTTTTGCTCGGGCCTGAGGTAGACCCTATTCAGTGGGAGATCTTCCGGATCGATTCTTGCGGTGAAAGAAGATGGCGAGCGATGAAAAGATAGAGATCGAGAAATTTAATGGTCAGCGTTTTGAGTTGTGGAAGCTCAAGATGGAGGATCTGCTAGTGGATAAAGATCAGTGGATCGTGGTAGATCCAGGTACTAAACCAACGGCAATGTCAGATGAAGACTGGAAGAAGCTGGATCGGAAGCCAAAGAGCACAATACGATTGTGTGTCTCAGATTCAGTAT
The DNA here is from genome assembly GCA_034641835.2 of Pinus albicaulis. Classification (NCBI taxonomy): domain Eukaryota; kingdom Viridiplantae; phylum Streptophyta; class Pinopsida; order Pinales; family Pinaceae; genus Pinus; species Pinus albicaulis. The sequence continues at coordinate 175,783,271 of CM076584.1, forward strand.
TATTGAATGTATCTGGGGAAGCTACGGCGAAGAATTTGTGGGAAAAACTTGGGAATTTGTACCAATCTAAGTCTCTGGTGAATAAGTTGTTCCTGCGGAAAAAGCTGTATAACCTGAGGATGAAGGATGGAGACTCGGTGACAGAGCATCTGAACGCCTTCAATACTGTGGTAAGTCAGCTGTCATCTGTTGATATTAAAATCTCGGATGAAGATAAGTGCATCAGTTTGTTGTGTTCTCTACCAGACTCGTGGGACAGTCTGGTTATTGCAATAGGTAGCAATACAACTACCTTGAATTTTGATGACATTGTCTCAGCCTTGCTGTCGGAGGAAATGAGACTGAGAAATATGGAGGGTCAGAATGGAGATGCCTTATCTGTACGAGGAAGGTCCCAGAACAGAAACAAGAATAAGGTTTCGAGTGGGAGATCTAAATCTAGAGGGAGATCTAAATCTCCTGGAAAGTTTGTAAAGGTGTGCTGGAAATGCGGAAAGGAAGGACACTATAAAAAGGAATGCAGATCTAAAGCTCCTAATAAAGGAAAGGGATCTGATGAAGCTCCTTCTGTAGAGGAAAAAACCACCTCAGATGAAGGTGGGGATGTGTATTTGGCTTCTTCTTCAAATACACATGTAGATCATGAGTCATGGTTGATTGACTCAGGTGTATCCTTTCACTTCACTCCCCATAGGGAGTGGTTCTGCGAGTATGAGAAATATGATGGTGGTGATGTCTTCCTAGGGGATGATAGGAAGGCCAGAATCATCAGACGTGGAAAGGTCAAGCTGAAGCTACAAGGTGGAAGGATTAGAATGCTTCCTGTAAGCCCCGCATATTCTTTGTGTAGCTTGGGAACTACTTCAAGCCAGATGGATGATGCATGTAAAACAAGAATTGAGAAAGATGCCTGGTGGGATGGTTCCTGGGAGCATTGTTTCCAATGCCTCTGGAGTTTGACCTGAACTTTGTACAAGCGCTAGGTAGCATTGTTATCTATGGGTGTATTAGTTCTCGTGGTTCCCAAAAGGAGTGGAAAGCCTAGCAGTCTCCGGAGAAAAGACCATGCTATGGCATCAAAGGCTTGGACATATTGGAGAGAAGGGCCTTCGGATATTGCATAGAAATGGTATGGTAGAAGGCATGTACAATTTCTCTCTGGATTTCGATTTCTGTGAACATTGTGTATATGGGAAGTAGAATCAGGTGAGTTTTCCTTCTGGTGCTAAGAGGGTGAACAAGATATTAGAACTTGTGCACAGTGATGTGTTTGGACCTGTGTCAGTTCCATCACTGGGAAAGTCTGTGTACTATGTTTCATTCATAGATGACTTCTCAAGGAATAAATGGATATATTTCTTGAGGAAGAAATCTGAAGTCTTTGACAAATTTAAAGAATTTAAGGCTCTGGTGGAAAACCAGACAGAGAAGAAGATAAAGGTGCCGAGGACAGATAATGGTGGGGAGTTCTGCAAGAAGGAATTTGAAGAGTTCTGTAAGAAGTGTGGTATAGCACGACAAAAGACTACTCCATACACACCTCAGCAAAATGGAGTTGCAGAAAGAATGAACAGAACACTGATGGAAAAGGCAAGAAGCATGTCCAGTGGTACCGGGTTAGGACAAGAATTCTGAGCAGAGGCAGTGGAGACTGCGTGTTACTTAGTTAACAGATCACCTTCATCAGCGTTGGAGGATAAGACTCCACATGAGGTATGGACTGGTAAGAAACCCTCTATTTCACATCTAAAGGTATTTGGATGTGATGCATATGTACATGTTCCAAAGGAGAAAAGGACCAAGTTGGATAATAAATCTGAAAGGTGCATCTTTATTGGGTATAAGGATGGTTTAAAAGGTTATAAGCTTTGGAACCCATAAACAAGGAAGGTTGTGTACAACCGAGATGTGGTGTTTAGAGAGGTGAAAGATGTTGTTACACATGAAGTCCTACCAAAGGAACCTGAGAAGATAGAGTTTGAGCTAAATGAGTACGAATTAGACTCTACAATAGAAGAAGATTCAGAAGAGGAAGAGCCACAAACCCCAGCTTTGAGAAGATCAGTTCGGGAAAGAAGGCAACCAGAAAGGTATAGTCCATCTGCTTTCTGTTCATGTTTTTCCTTAACTATAACTGATGATGATCCCAGAACTGTCAGGGAGGCAGTAGATTCAGAGGATGGAAAACTCTGGAAGGAGGCCATGGTTGATGAAATGGCATCCTTGCACAAAAATGAGGCATGGGATCTGGTGGAGTTGCCAGCTGGAAGGAAGCCCATTGGGAGCAAATGGGTGTTTAAGAAGAAGAAGAATGTAGAAGGCAAGGTGGAGAAATACAAAGCTCGGTTGGTAGCAAAAGGTTATTCCCAAGTGCCGGGAATTGATTTTGGTGATATTTTTTCTCCTGTTGCCAAAGTTACTTCTATTAGATTACTTTTATCTATTGCTACTACATTTGATTTTGAGATAGAACAGATGGATGTGAAGACAACATTTCTTCACGGGGATCTAGAAGAGGAGATCTACATGAAGCAACCTGAAGGCTTTATGGTGAAGGGTAAGAAAGAACTGGTATGCAAGTTGAAGAAGTCTCTGTATGGGTTAAAATAGTCACCAAGGATGTGGTATCAGAAATTTGATACCTATATACGGGGACTTGGCTTCACCAGAAGCAAGGAGGATCACTGCGTTTATTTTAAATTAATTGGTGACCATGTTATTTATTTGGTCTTGTATGTGGATGATATGTTGTTGATTGGAAATGACAAAGAAATTATCCAAGATTTGAAGACCCAACTGTTCTCCAAATTTGACATGAAGCATCTTGGTGCTGCAAACTATATTTTGGACATGGAAATTAAGAGAGATCGGGAAAAGAGGACGCTCTGGTTAAACCAGAGGAAGTATGTCGAAACTATATTGCAGAGGTTCAATATGCAGGATAGTAAAACAGTGAATGTTCCTATTCCTGTAGGTGTAAAGCTGTCTGCTGAACAGTGTCCCAAGACACAAGAAGAAGAGGAGTATATGTCTCGTGTTCCATATGCAAGTGCAGTGGGTAGCCTGATGTATGCAATGGTCTGTACTAGACCAGACATTGCACATGCAGTGGGAGTATTGAGCAGGTTTATGTCAAACCCAGGAAAGGAGCATTGGACAGCAGTGAAGCGGGTTTTCAGATATTTACGTGGCACTAGTGATTATGGCTTTTGCTACCAGGGAAGACCAGGATTGGAAAGAATGTTGGACATTCGTGGTTTTGTTGATGCAGACTGGGCTGGAGATCTGGACCAAAGAAGATCTACAAGTGGGTATGTATTTAGCCTATTTGGAGGCACAGTCAGTTGGATGAGTAAAAGACAGTCTGTAGTGGCTCTTTCAACTACAGAGGCAGAATACATAGCAGCCACTCATGCAAGCAAGGAAGCAGTTTGGTTGCAGAGATTGTGTTCAAGTATGGGGTTGGTACAACAAGCTATAAGGATACACTGTGATAGCCAAAGTGCAATTTTCTTGGCTAAGAACCCTGCTTATCATTCAAAGACAAAGCACATTGATGTTCAATATCACTTTGTTAGAGATATGGTTGAGGCTAAAAGGGTGTTGCCGGTAAAGGTGGACACTTTGAAGAATGTTGCAGATGCATTGACGAAGTCTGTGAGCACTCAGAAGTTCTCTTGGTGTAGAGAAACAATGGGTGTTGAAGAATTGGGCCAATGACTAAGCTCTCCTGTGGCCCCCTGTGGAAAGAAAACAACAAGTGGGAGAATGTTGGTTATGTGTTATATTCTTTCCACGACTAAGGACGCGCGGGGGGGTAAGAGGGGGGCGATAGCCCCCCTTGTCGGGGTCCGGGGCAGCGCCCCGACGAAAATTTTTGGTCCTTAATTTCCTGTGGGTAGTCTGCGCCCATGGTTTTGTGCATGGTTTTGCACATGGTTTTAGGGTACGATTGTTTTTGGTCCCTGGTATTTTTTTGTAGATCCGGTCAAGGGAACTACGGTTATGTTCTAATCCAGGGTTAATGGATTGGGGTTTATGTATGCTTCGACATGTATATATATGTGTTGTAACACTAAAAAGAAAATAATGAAAAATCAAGCTGGTCATCCCGATTTGGGATCCAGGGGAAAATCTCTGTGTTTATCTGTTTTATGTTTTATGCTCTCGCTATTGTTTATTTTCTGTTATAAGATTCGTGTGTAGATAATTTCTGTTTAGGGTTAAAACCTACAAGGAGAATGCTTCTAGAGAACCAGATGTGGTTATTCATGATGGCCAAGGGAGAAGAAATCGAGCCCTTCCTTTTCAGATTACAAGCGATGAGAGATCAATTGTTTGCCATGGGAGCTAAGGTGGAGGACGATGTGATTGTGAAGACTGCACTCAATGCAGTCACAGAGGACTGGGAAACTTTTATCCAAAGTATCTTGGGCAGAGCGAACCTTCCCAACTGGGACAGTATGTGGGCGATCCTTTGTCAAGAAGAACTCCGTCGGTTCACCAAGAGACTGTACAACACGGGATCAAGTAAACTAAAGAAGGAAGAGGAAGAAGATGCAGCCTTGCGATCAAAGAAGCAACAAGTGAAGAAGAAGTGTGATCTATCCAAGATCAAGTGTTTCCAGTGTGGCGAACTAGGACATTTCGCCAACAATTGTCCTCAGAAGAAGGACAGGGAAGCTTCTACTTCCAAGGCTGCTGTGACGAATGATGGTTCTCAAGATGACGTAGCCATGAGTGCTCATGAACCACGAAAGTGGGGTGACATGGATCTGTAGAGTACTTATAGAGTGGTGGCGGGATCCTTGAGTAGCTCAGCTCTTGGATCACATCCGTGCTATGGGAGCCTTAAGACAGTAGCGGGACAAATGGAGCAGTTGGTGCAGAGAGTCACGGATGAAGCAGAGGCGGAGTTGAAAGCTGAATGGAGCAGCGCAGTGCAGATGCAACAGCAGCAACGCAGGGGCTGATATGACTTCAACAATGCAGTGCAGGTTGACTTATGGAGAGCAGAGCTGCAACAATGTAGAGGCTTCAAGAGGACAGCACAGCGCAGCAACAACGTTAGAGGTTTCAGCGCAAGGGCTGATGTGACTTCAACAGCACATAGGAAGTCTTCTTACGTAGTGCAGAGCTGTGATTGTGTAGCAGTCTCCAGATGATAGCAGAGATAAACAGCCTATGGATCTTCAGTGATGAGGATGCAACCCAACTGACTTGTCTATCAAAGATTGGGTAGGAGTTTCAATTGCTTCTCTCAGTAATTGAGTTGTAGTGCAACAGTTGGTAGCACGATGTAGCAGATTGAGAGGGAGTTGCAGTACAGATGTGGCAGTGGCGGTGGCAACGTCATGGGAAGCAGTATGGGAGAGCAGCAACAGCGTAGTGATGAAAGGAAACAGGCCAAGCATCAGCGCAGAGACCCACACCAGAGATCAGTGCAAAACTTCGGGGTGAAGCAACGTTGTACTAGAGCACATTCCTCGCTAAGAGGGAGTGTTGAATTTTTTAAGTGATGGGGTAGCATCGGATGTGCTCTAGCTCCCAAAATTTGTGGATGGACTAAACTACAAGAGGTCTCCAAGACCCAGAAAGGGATTTGGGAAATTCCATCCAGTTTGGGAGATAATTAATTAATTAATATTTTTAATTAAGGATCCTAAGTCTAACTTAGGAAAATTAAAATATTAAAGGTAATTAATTTAAACATGTGATGGAAATGACTCAAGTCACACAGATCAAGCTTTCTTTTAATCTTAGCCATCGATTCAAGATTAGATCATGGCCGTTGGTTTTCCAACGAGAAAAGTATAAAGGAAATGCTTGGGGTCAGTTGGAGAATACGCACAAACGGAGGCAGAGCACTGAGACTAAGCTGAAATTCTAGGACGGGTTTTGCTAAGAATTTTCATAAGTGTTTCAGCTGTAGCAAGGGGTAGTATTGGCTAAGTGGATGATTTGATCCTAGTGTCAAGAATCAGCAAGAGGCAGAGAGCAACATCAGGAGTGGCGTAGAGAAGCAGGGGCAGCCACAGCAGCTGCCTTATGAATTATATACCTGCGTAGGTATATAAGTAGGGTTTCATTGTAACATTTTATCATCTATCTATCTCATATCTTTTATAATATAATATTTGTATCCTCATGGATATCTTTGTATTCCAAGTGTTCTAGAGTATTTTAACCTAAGAAGGAACTTTGTTCACTTCATTTTGTATTTTACAATTAAGTCAACAAGCCTACAACTTTGCTGCTTCATTTGGTATCAGAGAAGTCGATCTTCTAGCCGCTTATCGCTGCACAGAGCTACGCTCCTTGATCCAGGCCCTTGGCCATTGAAATTTGTCAACGTTGTTGCCGTCGAAAGCATTTCGCTAAACTTTGGGAGTTTCTCCACTGCTGCTGAGTTCATCAGAGGCCCGTGGCCATACTTTAAAAAAAAAAAAAAAGTGAAGAAAAAAAAAGGGAAGAAATATATATATATATATATATATATATATATATTAATAAAGAAAAATAATAATAATAAAAGAGAGAAGGAAAGTTAAAGTATATTAAAAAGAAAAGGAAAGAGATATATATAAAGAAGTACATATACGTACATACCAAGACAAATTAAAATTAAAAAGGAAAAATAAATAAGGAAGAGTAGGTAAGGTTATTTTGATTATTCTTTCAGTGGTTTACAAGCTCGTGGTTTTGGAAGCCCATGGTAATTGCTCATGGTATTTGCAAGGTAAAATAAGAAGTAAAGGAATAAAAAATCTCTTGTGAATGGTAAGTTTACTTTTACGTGGAGAAATACACATAAGTGGACATATATTTTATAGGTGAATATATGTGAATAGCCACGTTTCACTAGGGTTGTAACCTTTCAACAAATAAAGGAGCTAAAAAAAAATCAATTGTTAAAAGAATATATATATATATGTATTAATTTAATTAATTAAATTATTAAAAAAAAATTTGAAGGAATAATAACCTCATTAAGAAGAAGAAGAGAAAGTTAGGAAAGGTTACCTTAAAAACCCTAAAAACTCAATTCAACAAACAAAATGAAATCAATCATTTAATGAAAAGGAAATTAAATCCAATTGGGAAAGGAAAGAAGGAAGATTTCCTGAAAATTATACTATTTTAGCAAATACAAGATGAAGAAATTATTATCCATAAAACTTTGAGGACAAAGTTCTGAAGGAAGGGCCAATTCATAACGAATAAATAAGTAAAAGTTGATATATTAAATTGTGACGAAAGCAATTGAAGAAAACGGTGCGTGATTGAACTGAAGAAAAGTGTCAACTATAAGCTTTGAGGACAAATCTTTTGAAGGAAGGGGCAATGTTATGAATATAATTCATAACAAATATAACAAATATAATAATTAAATAGTCAATTAAGGATTATGTAAGTAGTCATTAAGTTAGTGAAAGGGCATGTCTAAGAGACATGCCCAGTCATGAAAGGTCACCTGCGTAGGTATATAAGCAGGGCTTCATTGTAACATTTTATCATCTATCTATCTCATATATTTTATAATATAATATTTGTATCCTCATGGATATCTTTGTATTCCAAGTGTTCTGGAATACTTTAACCTGAGAAGGAACTTTGTTCGCTTCAGTAGCGCAGAGGGCTTCAGCCGCTGCGCAGGCCCAGAAAGGGCATCGCTGAGCTAGCAGGAGGCCCCCAGGGTTATGCAAAGGCCATCCAGGGCAGCGTAGGGACTACGTAACCCTGTCTAGGGTTACACAACCCTCTCCGGGCCAACACAGAGGCACTCAGAGGCTAGCAGGGCTGATGTAGTTAGGTTCAGGGGCAACATCATGGTTTCTAGAGGCAGAAAGTGGCTGAGTCCTATAAATCCCGTTTAAGGATGTGGATCAGTCAAGTTTTCAATCTCCAGAACAGTAGAGATTGTTGTAGATCTATTTTCTCTGTCGGGTTAACTTGTAAGGTGCCTAGATTTGTTGTATTCAAAAACTACTTAATAATATAAACCCTCCAACAGCCGGAAGACCGATTTTCCTGCATTGGGTTTTTCCAGGGACAGTTGTCCAGAAAGTCTTGTGTGTCACTTTGTCTGTGTGCATGTATTCTGTTTTAGATTTGAATTAGTGAAAGTTTGTTATGTGTTTACTTCAATGTTAATCTAAATTTTCAACATTAATAAATTTATTAAGTAGGAGAAGTATAACTAGATGTAACAGTGGGATTTCAACATAAGTAATATTCAAAAATTTTCCTAGCATGTAGATTTCAATAATTTCTTATAGCAACAACACATGATAATTCTTGAAATGAAAAACCCAAAACCCCTGAGCTTAAACCACTCTGATAGACACAACACATGATTACCATCAGAGCAAAATAATTTAAGAACTGCTAAATTCTAACAGGGATATTATAAATAGCGGAAACAATATGAATCTAGGAATTTACTATGCATATCATTCACAAATTGAGTATAACACATATTTGGAAACAATACAACACCACTTTATTAACTTTCATCTTCCTCTCACAAGAAAGGCCTCCTTATAACAAATGCATATGCATACAAGCTTTCTCTTCCAATACTTCTAATCTCATTCTCCAAGATTTAGTCACAGGACATTCAATTACCTGTCTGATTTTGTTATATCGTAGTTTTCCTTCTAAATCTGTATCCTAAATTGGTTATTTTTCACTTCCACATGTATCTAAGGTCTTCTTGGCATTTGATATAAGGTCTATGTGGCATCGTCGAGCCACTTCTATGTAGACCTAGTGGTGATCATTGAATGCATGTAGCTGTTGGGCTGATTGCCTTGCTCTTGGACTTTCTTCTTTATGAAATTTGCAAGCATAGGATGACGTGTTTTCATGCTCAATAGTTGGGCGCTTGGTCCATTGAAAGCACCCACTTCTCTCTTCTTTCATTTATGCCCAACTGCCCTTGAACCCCCCATATTTCTACTTTTATCTTATGCGTGGGCCTTTGATGTCCATGGGGAAGGAGAGCAAAAGGAGCTTGAATCCTCTCATTGGGATGGACACTAACCTTTTAAAAGTTTGGCATCTAGCTTCCCATAGAATTTAAATAATATCATCAACATGAAATTGCACACCTATAGGTTGCAAGTTACCATGAGCCATTCATTGATTGGTTATTTCCTTGTTAGTCTATTGCCATGCCATGCATATGCTCATCATAGGGTATTCACCATGTTTTGACCAAAGTGCCCTGTTGCTGCACAATCTAGTAGGGCTTGGATAAGGGTACCATACAAGGCTATTTCAAGCACACAAGATGTAGGTTTTGATTAGTAGGTTGAGAGTTGGATGGCCCAATGTCAAGGTGAGGAGAAAGGGTTTCCAACAATGATTTCAACAATAAAAAGGCACATGAAACACTCAAATAAGCCCCTAAGTTGAAGCAACACTAAACTAGGGTTTACCTTAAGGCAAACAACTAGGGCAAGAAAGTTTATAGATAAAATTGGAATGAATGCCTACCAAGAGGGTTGATTTTGAGGCAACCAACTATATCCTCGGCATTTAGGCTCTCCAATCTCGAAAACCCTCCTTGCCTAGAAATTTGCATGAAGCCCTAGTATGGACACTTGGCCTTAAAGGGGCTGAATTAGGTCAAGAGAAAGAAGAGAAAATTTTATGGATGAAAAATGGATTTCATCACCAACAAGGGAGGCAAGTGCCTTGTTCCTTGGGAATATGGAGTCTATGAGTTGTTTGGATAGCTAAAAGTTGTTTAGGAGGAATGATAGATGATGCCCTAGCACCAAAAACCCTAGCAATTACCTATGTTATGGATCAAGAAATTTCATGGGAGAACTAATCAAAGTTCACCACTAGGATTATCATTCACATGTCATTCATGAGTACTGTATGCAATAATGAGATCTAAATTCCATCAAATAATTTTTCAATAATTTAGGGCACAATAGAAAATCCTAGATTCAAATCATTCCATACATTAGCCATAAATAAAATATTTATCCAATAAAATGCTCACTTACAAGATAACATGCATAAAAATCCATCCATTGATCCAAAACAATAGCTTAAAAGACGAGTAGCTCCAAATGTTAATGCATTCATAGATCCAATATTCTCCACAAGACAAGAAGGTTGAAATTCACAAGAGGTCGAAATTCCAAGTGTGTGTGATGATGAGAAACAAATGATTCTTCTCCTCTATTTATATGAGGACTAATGCCCTTTTTAGCCTAGAAGCCCCCAAAACAATAAATTATGTTACAATGATGAGTTAGGTCACAAGTTGACCTACTACCTTAGACAAAAACATAAGAATTTTCCCACACGTGTGAGTTTTAGGGCAATAATTGCTTATGCCATCCATGCATTAGCCATTGTAGGGCATGCATTGGTGCTTCTAGGTGCCAACCTTGGTGTAGAAGCTCTCTAGAATCACCCTCCAAGGGTTGGCCCTCAGAGTTTTGTCAATATTCCTCTGTGGACCCCAAAATTCATCCTAGGGAAAAAAGGTGGTTTCATGGGTCTCCAAATGGCCATAATGCCTGCCCGTCTCTGCTCCAATGTTGAGGGCTTCCAAGGTGGTGCTAGTCAACCCATGTCTCAAGGAGTGAGACTATCCGCATCTGGGCCTTGGATCAATTTCCATCCCTCGAAAAGTGCTAAGGCCAGCTAGGGTTATGCTGGGTCTAGGTGCATCATCCCAAAAGTCATCAAATGTAGGGAAAAGTGCCAAAACATTGTGGGTGTTGGAGGTACCCAAGGATGTGCATGATGCTCTACTACTGCTTGGAGTCTCGTGGTTCTCAACACTACACATGTGGGTGTCAATACCTTTCTCTGGATGCCTAGGCCCCATTTAAGTTGCCCAGGTCATGGCTATGGAACCACCTAACAATCACATCACAAAGTTTAGTAAAGTAACAAATCATTAGGTACAATAATCATTTTTGCATCTAAGTGGACCAAGCTTGAAAGTAATGGGCTATTTAACACTTCAACGAGACTTCATTTCCAAAATTAGGGCTTTGAACTTGCAATAGTGTCACCTCCCTAGGTAGGACTAGCTAAGGGACAACCCTAGTAGGTGTTTCCAGCCCCCAAGGGGAAGTGTCGTTTCCTTGGTCTTCTCTTCAATCAATATGTGTCATGTGAACAATGATAGCAACAGAGAGGAGAAGAATTCATGGCCAAGTGCCATGGTCAAAGGGATCAACATGATGTGGATCCACATCCTGAGTGTATATGCGTGAGGAGGCAGTAATCGTGGAGGCATGAGTTACCAACTTGTCCTTTGTTTTTCCACCCCTCTTGTGTGCCTTTTACCTTTTCTCGATTTTTCTTTGTATTACTACTCATAGCTTAAAGGGTTAGAGATTGCTTTGTATGATGTATAACAGTTGTATTACCCCTTAATGATGAGGTGACTCATTGCCCATCAGGATTGGGACTTGCAAGGGTTCCTTTCATGATGTATAGGAGCAATATGGTGCTTAGGAGCCTGGTGATGGCCATAAGGGATGAGGTAGAGCTCATGCTAGGCTTTTGCCCACATGCTAATGTGTATGTCCCAGCCATCTTCTAAATTTTAATGTTCTTTCTTTTATTTTTTTTGTGGACAATATATGCTTTTTCCTTTTCTTTTAGCTGCATCAACCTCCTGGGGCCAAGTTTTGGGCCCTACCTAGGTATGTGGATGCATGGGTGCCAAATCCTAGAGAACTAATGGTCAATTGAACCCGAAGAATGGAGGTGGAATATAGGGCTCAGTGTTGGATGAATCGCCCTTCCTCGAGATTTGGACGCAGATTCGCGTCCCAAACGGATTCGCCATTGATTCCTCGACGAAACCATGGCTTTGCCAAAGCTTCGTTGTTTTTAGGCTTTTGGAATTGTGATAGTTCTGAACCACAAATTTGACATGGTTCCACATCCTTGAACCACGGTTCGACCACGGTTCCAAAAGCCATTCACATGGTTCCACAATGCTTCTTGAATACTCCCAAGGTGACCCCTTGATGCTCCCTAGACGCTTCCTAAATGATCCCTAATGGTAATGTTGAATTCTTAAAGTAGAAAGATATCTTTTGTTTTCATCCTTTTGCTTAAATTTTTAACATTACCATGAAATGAGTTGGGATGTTTGAGAGTGGTTCCAACCTCATCAAACTTTGTATGGAGAAAATAGAATTTCATATCCCATTCAAATTTCAGCGGACTTAACAATTTTCAGGGTTTCAGGATCAATGGGCTTGTGGCATTTCATTAGATTATATCATGTATGAGGGTATGTGATTGGAATTTAATCAAGAGCACCAAGCCCTATATGCACCCCAGTGTCGGTGGTGTTGATGGTTGAACTCCTTTGTCATGGCCTTAGCAAAAATGTACCCTTCAATCAAGTCAAAATCATTGATTAAGCATGTTAAGCTTTTTCTACCATATTATAAAGCTTGGATAAGGCTGTTTGATTAAAATTGGGCTATGTTGATTAATATCCCTGGAGAATTGAAGTAGAGGTGAAGGCTAGACAAGAGGAGAGGAATATGGATTCTAGATGGTTGATGCTGGAATAATTAATCATTTATGTACAATGGATGCCATATCTATCTTGATTTATGTACAAATATGCATGTTTTCATATATATATATATGAAAACATGCATATTTGTACATAAATCAAGATAGATATGGCATCCATTGTTTTTTATATATATATATATAATTGTTACTTCCAAAACACTTCGCTTCCGACGATTTTTGGAAAATAACGCTTCCAACGCTTCGCTTCCAAAAAACCTCCTCGCTTCATGTAACACTGGTAGGGCTTGTAATGTAGGATGGAAAGTGGTAAGAATGGAATCGAGAAAGATGGATCATGGAACATGCTATCTCAATCATGGATTCCCAAGTAGTGCCCCCCCATACCCATTGGACCATCAAGGGAGGTCCTCTTACCCACCACCAATGGATGACCCCATAGGAGAAATTTTCTCCTAGATTTGTCTTCAACCGACAGCTAACAAACCTTGACAACCACCAGTGTAGCTAATATATCATGTCATTTAGTCTTTGCTCCTTGAGCCAATCATATGTCCCCTCGCCCATCTATCGAGAGCGTATGTTTGAAGATAGGCCATCCAATACTAAAGGTATGTTTTTTTGATTTCATTGTGCATCAGGTGCTTATGCTTGGTTTTCCTTGGGAACATTGGGCATGGATTGTTAGATGTATTGCAAGAAGGAAGGGTTTCAAATGTAGTTTTATTCCCTCACCTTAAATGGGAGGTTAGTCCTCAATCCTAGTCCTATGGGATCTCCCCTATTGGCTTATAGCTTTAGGAAGGGTACTACTTGGGAAACTCCGATTTTGGTAGCGCAGTCTCGTTTTCCTGTTTCACATTTTTCTGCTCCCTTCTCACATTAGAAGCCAGATTTCATTATCTTCCCTCTCTGGATCCACATGACCATTGGGCCCATAAGGCTCTGGTGCGCCCCCTACCCTTGTCCACATGTTTGGATCAAGCCTCGAAATGTTGTCCCAAAGGTTGATGCAGCTAATAAAAAAAGAGTTAAAAGCATATCATGGCCAAGACATTATATTAGCACGTGGGCAAAAGCCAAACATGAGTTGTACCCCTTCATTATGGCCATCACCCTGGTTCCTAGGGCCTCATGAGTGCCCCCCGCATCATTAAGGAACCCATGCATGTCCCACCCCATAATGGGTGATGAACTGCCCCACATTAATGTTGAAATGTGTAACTAGGTTTATTTAGAAAATTTCTTATTGTTATTTTTGTAGCATGGGTTTCATGCTCAAGATATTTTATTTAGAGTTCAAGCACCCATGCACCCATTGAGTGCTTCTAGGGTTTGTCCTAGGGTCAAGAAGTAAAAAGACTCATTGTCACATGAAGAAGACCCCATCAGGCACATTGTAACTTGTTAAAAGAATTATTTTTGTATTTAGAAGTATCAAAATACCCTCCAAGCCCAAGTCGGCCTGGCAGCTAAAAGTACATCATATTGAGCTTTTTTGAAAGGTCATATCTAATCAGTTGGAGTCTTGATCTTAGGAATACATATTATAATCATAAATCTCAAACCCTAAGTCTTGATCTCCTCCTAGGCCTTTCTTGGAGAGCGTTTAGCTTCCCTGAAGCATTGAGCCCTTGTTGTGCCTCTCCTTGAATGGGCCTTGTGGAATCATATCACACCTAAATCATTGATTTATTTATTCTTAGTGGTTCCCTTCCTATGAGGACTCCTCCCATCGGTGAAATTTTGTAAAGAGCGGGGGACCTTGATTGAGGTGACAATGGGTCTTTGTCCCATTATTGTCACTGAGTCTAGTAGCTGTCCCTTAGGTTTTCCCCTCCTTGGGCCTTGCTAGATTATGTGGTAACATTTTTGGCATTGTTTCCAGGGAAGAAGCAGGTCTCCCTCCTTGGTCAAATATTTGAAGAGGTGATCCTTTCAACGACAATATAGATCCTCTTCTGGTGAATCCATCAGAAGAACGAAGCCCTTGTTCTTCATTGAACTTCAAAGTCAATGTTTGTAGGGTGAAGCAAGCATCTCTCAAAGGCATTTCAAGTTCACCCTAGCGACTTCATATATGAATCCAATTAGAAATTTGCGTGGCAAGAAATGGCTCACTGGAAAGGCATATTTTTATATGTTTCAAGATGATGATCCTCGATGCAATGATCATGATGTCAATAGTAGGCAAGAGGAGTTTGATGCCCCTCTTAATAAATCTCTTGGGAGCCATGAAATTGAGGAGCCTTCCCAATGCCCTGAAAAGGGGGTTGTGGTTCTTCCCAAGATATGATGATTGTAGTCCACCTTGTTCCTTCTTCGATAATTGGCATGATGTGATTGTGGGTTTGTATCAGCCATCTATCTCTTCATGCTATAAGGAGGATGTGCATGAGCTTGCTCTTCATCAAAAGTTTATGAGCTTGGTTGTTGAGTTCTCCATTCTCTCGTTTCAAGAAAGGTTGCACGAGTTGGATTCCTCTTTTCCCTCCTCATCCATGATCCTTGATACATGGTCCTCATATGTTCCCACCTCCCACCCTTACCATTCATTAAGCAAATCATGCAATGGGAGATGTGATATTTGCGTCCCCTGCCTCATGATGATTGATAAGGGAAAGTGCTTTGATATTGATCTAATAATATGTTGGTTACATTAGCTGTATGATTATACTTAGCATTTGCATAATATATCATGCATGTTAGAGTAGGATGCATTGCATGTTGATTTCACCTAACTACTATCATCATATCATGTTCTCATGCTAGAATAGGTGCATTTAGATTAGACTTGAGTCATATAATGGAACTTATATTCTGTATTTTTTTGTGATGAAATCATGGGCAATAAAAGTATGCCCAGGTTAGATGCTTCTAATGATTGTTTGTGATGTGCAAGATATAGGTCTACAGTCCCAGAGGATTGCTAGTGTTCTCATGACCTCTCGTTTGAGTACAAGGTTCTTGCAGTCTTCAGAGCTCATGTCCCAGTTGGAGCCAAATGTTAACCATGACGAGTGGGTGACCCCATAGGAGAATTTTTCTCCTAGATTTATCTCAAGATAGTAGCTGGCAACCCCTAATAGCCACCAATGTAGCTGATATATCGTGCCATTTGATCTCTTCTCCCTATGTCAATCATATGTCCCTTCACCTATCTGTCGAGAGCGTGTGTTTGAAGGTGAGCCATCCAATCCTAAAGGTATGTTTTTCATTGTGCAATCAGGTGCTTATGCTTGTTTTTCCTTCAGCACATTGGGCGATTATTAAATGACTTGGAAGAAGGAAGGGTTTCGACTATAGTTTTATTCCCTCACCTTAAATGGGGGGTTAATCCTTAATTCTAGTCCCATGGGATCTCCCCTATTGGCTTATAGCCTTACGAAGGGCACTACTTGGGAAACCCTGATTTTGGTAGCACGGTTTCATGTTTTTTACCTCCCTCTACATATTTCAAGCTCTATTTTATCATCTTCTCTCTCTGGGTACACATGACCATTGGATCCACAAGGCTTTGGTGTGCCCCCTCCCCTTGTCCACATGTTTGGGTTGGGCTTGGAAACACTGCTCGAGAGGTTGATGCAGCTAAAAAAATATTACAAGCAATGTTGCATGACTTGTACTCGTATAAGGCTCGTCTGGCTATTGAATCGTCGACTTGTATAAGACTAGGGAATTACTCATATAAGACTCGTCAAAATACAAAAAAAAACTTAAAATATGGTAAATTTTAAGCACAAAAAGAAACTAATGACAATTCCTATACTTATAAGTTATAAAACCACAATATATGCAATAATTCATAACATCATCTCATATCTATAAAAGTACAACATAACATATTCAATTTTTGTAAGCAAAACATTTAGATACTGAACAAGAAAAGGAATCACGATTCCATAATTAAAATAAAAAATGGCAGCAAGTTCAAAATTCAAATATATATGCCATAAATGATAAATGTTTGTCTCATAACAATCTTGAGTCTCATCACTCATGGACGACTACGCCTACAATAAGCCCTCGTGGAGCTAGTCCTGACATTGGAAGGCTGAAGCAACTGTGAGGCAGATGTATTTTGAGTCTCCATTTGAGATGGCAAACTAGAGAGATCCTCAATCTCTTCATCAAGCCAACTCAAATCAGGGGACTCCTCCTCCACAACCCAATCAAACTCTAAATCAATAGTATCCAATAAAATTGGATATGTATCCTTTGGTTGCACTTGTTTTGTGAGCATTTGAAGGTTGTAGTAGATGAAAACCAACTTCTCCAACCTCATGCGTGAAAAATCCTAGATCCAGATTCCTACTGCAACAAATCTGAATTACTTCTTCTATTATTTTACATAATTATTTCATTGCTGTGAAATATCAAAGTAGTTTTTGAAGCAGTCTACACAAATAATGTTGCGGAAGTAAATCTAAGTGCTGAAACAATATGAACAAAATACAATGAAAAACATCCACATGTGACACAGTTGTTTTTGGACTAAGTCCCCGGAAAAACCCAACTTGGGAAAATCGGTGCAACAGATCTGAGGGTTTATATTATTAAGCAGCAGAATCTTGAATACAACTTGGGTGCCAACATCCGACAAACCCTTCAGAGAACTCTAGACAACAAAAATAACTGTGAGATATACCTCACTCTGCAAGTCTCCGGCTGATCTAAAACAATGCTGATGAAGCCCTCACTGCCTCTGCATGATTGCCTACGTTGGATCTACGTAAAGCTACGTCGGCAAGCTTGAGGAATTGCGATGCCCCTCTCTGCAACTGATCTAGCTGACCTGAAGTTGGATTTTGGCCCTCCTGGCTTAGAACCCTAGCCTCTAGCTATCTTCGGACTGACTCCAAGAGACACTGCGCTGGTTTTGCGTGATTCTTTGCAGGAACTGTGTCACCTCTGCAGAAAACTGTGCTGTCTCTCTTCTGCGTAAATGCTGTCTCACTCTAAAATGTATTCTTGGCCAATTGCCCAATTTCTGCTTCTGCCCCTCTCTGGATCTGATCACTGAATCACAATCACTTAGCAAACCCTGCCCTAGTGATTCGATACTTGATCAAACGCTGTGTCTTCTCACACAAATCGAAAATTCTCAGTGGCTCAAGTGTCACAATTATATTTTTCATAGGCCCCTCACCCTCCTTATATTCTTCTGTTGAACCTTCAACGACCAAGATTAAAACATAATCAGGGCTAAGATTAACTTGGAGGTGATCCATGACTTTATCTAGAAGATTCCCACTTAGTTTAATTAATACCCTTTAATTACTCAATTTCCCTAAGTTTAGACTTAGGAAAACATTAAAAAACGATTAATTATTTTAATTAAACCATCTCTAAGTGGAATTTTTAAAAACTATTTATGGGTTTTATGGAATACGTGTGTCCTAGCCTATATGCAAAGTTACAAGGCTAGAGCACATCCGATGCTACCGTAAAACAACACCAACTTGTTTCTCTTTTTGTTGTGGGTGTGCTCAAACTCTGAGCAATTGCGCTCACAAGAAGCACTGCAGTGTTGACTCAGAACTCTGATGGTGAATTCTTGTAATTGTGATGCCTCAGTGCCACAATCTGTCCACCAATGAGCTGTAAGAAAATAACAACAAAGATTATTAGTTTGCAATGCCAAGCATATAAAAGAGAACTAGCAAAATTACAAGCTAAGTTCTAACAATTTTCACTTACAAGGCATTTTCTTGTCCTTGAGACATTGGCTTGAGCTGAATCCAAACATGTCAGATGCTTCCTTGTACATATCTCGTTGTATGTTGCTTTTGTCTTGAATATCTTGATTTGAGAACATCTTCTCAGTGCATATCATGACACCTCTCATCACCTCGGGATCTCTTTGAATGTTAGACCCCTCATTATAGAATTGTGAAAATTCTATAATGGAGAATTCTACTGCAACTACTTATTGAATTTCTTCTATTGCATTGTCAAACACAATTTTTTAACATTTCTCGTGTTAAATGACAAAATAAAATATGTTGTAGACTTCACGATTAACAAATCACATATAAAAAATAGCACAAACACATAGACACCGTTATTTTTGGACAATTATCCCCGGAAAAACCCAATGTGGGAATTTGTACACATTTTGAGTACAAATGTGTGATTGTAAATGTCAATCAATCACCTGAAGAATTCTGATGAGAAAAGGCTGAGTGAGACAATTCTCACATCACCACGAAGTTCCGACACTGACTTGCACCCACACTGATTGGCTCTGCGTGATTTCTGCACAGTGACTGCGTCACTTATGCTGTCACTGCTGTTGCTGCTTGTTGTGGCTGCTTCTATGCTTGCTGCTGTGTGTGACTAGAGTGCTCCTTCCTTCCAGAAATGTCCTCCTGAAACCGGATGAACCCTCAGCTGCCCCTCCAACAGAAATCGAAACTCCCTCTGCTTCTTTGCGCTGGCCCAACGTAACTATTGCTAGGGTAACTCTGCGCTGATGCTTTGGCTCCTCTCTCACTCCTCTTCATGCACTCTCCATGCTTCAGAAATTCTCCCTCCTGGAGATTTCACCTTCCCCTCTCTGCAAATGAGAACCACTTCCATTCTTCCTCTCACTGAAGAAGTCGAACTCTTGATTCTTTCTCCATCTAATGCGTTTTTCCATAGGCCTCTCACCCTCATTCTTATATTCTTCTGTTGAACCTTTAACGGCCAAGATTAAAACATAATCAAGGGCTAAGATTATCTTGGAGGTGATCCATGACTTTTTCTAGAAGATTCACACTAAGTTTAATTAATACCTTTTAATTAATCAGTTTCCCCAAGTTTACACTTAGGAAAACATTAAAAAATGATTAATTATTTTAATTAAACCATCTCTAAGTGGAATCTTCCAAAATTCTTTCTAGGTATTATGGAATACATGTTTCTTAGCCCATATACAAAATTACAAGGCTAGAGCACATCTGATGCTACCATAAATCAACAAGAATAAGCTCGGATTGAGATATGCTCTTGCTGCATGCAATGGTGAATGTAGTTGCCTGTCCCACTTGGAATCAATAATTTTCCATAAAGGGAGATATTTAGATTCATTTCGCTTATAGAAAGTCTTGATGGCCTCTTTGGCCCTGTACATGCCCTCATAAATATATCCCATTGTACATTTTTCTCCATCCATCAATCTCAAGACTTTCACAAGGGGCTTAGTGAAGGTAACAATCTCAGTGACTTTGTCCCACAAACTATCACCAAAGACAAAATGCTTTCACAGACAATGCTTCTGGTTTTGTGCTATCTTTCCAAAATACCCATTTTTGGCTAGAAAACATTCTCAAAGCTTGGTACTCATATAAAAGGCTTTCGAGGGAAAGAAAGTTTGTAGCAACCCATGTGAGAATTGGGCGACTAAGCTCACCTTGTGTGAATTCCCTCATAAGGTTCAACACCCAAGCATGATTATAAATATACTTGGTAATTTTCTTGCATTCTTGCACAACATCTTGCGCCCACTCTGTTGATTTTTCTAGCATCGAAGGTGTTCTAGCCTCAAGATTTCGCAGAGAGGGTAAGACATGCATTCTACAATACCCGTAAATCGTTTTGGGAAATTCCACCCGGAGAGGATTTAATTTAAATAATTAATTATTTTTAATGGATTCCTAAGTCTAAACTTAGTGAAAAGAAATAATTAAAAGGTATTAATTAGATCGGGTGTGAATCTTCTAGATGAAGACGAGGATCGAGTCCAAGCTAATGTTAGCCTTTGATTATGTTTTAATCTTGGTCATTGATATGTCAACGAGAGATTATAAGAAGGAGTTCAATGGGCATTTGTAGAACACATCGAGAGATCTAGAGATCGAATTCTCAAGAGAGCAACGCAACAGTTGCCAAAGAGTGGTCGAGAAGATTTCTTGCAGTGAGGGGTAGGGATAGTTTGTCGGAGGAAATTTTCCTGATCCAGTGAATACATCGCAGAGGAGGCATCAAGAAGTTCAGAGAGGCTGCGCAGTGCCACGTGTGAAAATTTCTGAATACAAAATTACAGAAACCCTACTGCAGTATATTGATTTACTTCTCCTACTTGTGATTTAATTATACAAGTTATATTCATAAAATATCGAAGTAAACACAACTAGCAGCCTACACATATACAGATCATTTAATGAAACATAACGCACATTGATAAAGGACACTCATGATTTTTCGGACAAATGTCCTCGAAAAAACCCAATGCGGGAAAGCCGGTGCAACAACTCTGAGTGTTTTATTTATTATGCAGAATATCTGAATACATCTAGGGCACTAGTAGTGGTTTGCCCCTCAGAGAAATTCATGACTGTTGTAACTTATCACTCGGAGACGGAAAATATGGCTGGTTCAAACCCTTCAGGAATTACTGAATACGAGTTCTTTCTGGCCCACTGGAACCCTTAGCGCAACTCTTCTAGCCTCTCCTACCTAGCACAGCCTCTGCGCAACACAGGCTGCCCCTGCGTCACTCTGAAGGCCTCTGTGCTGCCTCTGCGTCACCCAGAAGGGTCTGCGTCCCTCTCTGCATGATCTCTGCATCAGCCTAGCTCGGTTGCGTCCCTCTTGTTGGCCTCTGCGCTGCCTGGTACGGAATTGCCTCTCTGATGTATGTATTCTCGGCCTCAGATCAGAACATCTCTTGCCGATCTGCCCCTTGGTAGCACTGCAAGCTCCCTCGAAAATTCTCAACAAACTGCGCCCCAAAATTTTGACTTAGCTCACTGCTACTGTGTGTGTGTTCTCCAACTGACCTCAAGCCTTCGTTTAATACTTTTCTCGTTGAGAAATCAACGACTGCGATCTAATTACTAATCAACAGCTAAGATTAGAGAAGGCTTGATCCATGTCACTTAGAACATTCTCACTACATGTGTAAATTAATTCACTTTAATTTTTCAATTTCCCTAAGTTAGACTTAAGGCCATTAAAAAAATTAATTATTTGAATAAATTTTACACCAGGTGGAATTTCTCCAGACGATTTCTGGGTTTGGAGATCTCATGTGTTCTAGCACAAGTGCTGGCGAGGTGTCCTAGTTTGCCACATTTGAAGCACCGGACCTTGGATAGGTCCTTCTTCTTCTTCCCTTGCTGCCACTGTCCCTTAGATGCTAGGGTTGCATCTTCCTCCTCCTCCTCCTTTATCTTGACTCCTCCGCTGCTAAATTCCCTTTTGGTTACCCTCTGGATCTCCTCCTGTCGAAGGATTGGCCACATGTTTCCCCAATTTGGGAGCTGTGCTCTGCCCAAGATACTTTGGACAAAGGTCTCCCACTCATCGGTGACTGCATTCAGGGCATTCCTTACCACGAGTCTATCATCCAGAGTTGCCCCCATGGCAATCAACTAGTCTCGGATGGTCTGCAATCTGAAGAGGAAGGGATCGATCTCCTCTCGCTTGTCCATCTGGAACATTTGCATCTGATTCTCCAGAAGCATCTTCCTCTGGACGGAGCTACCTTGATACAACACGGTCAGAGTTGTCCACACCTCATTTGTCGTCTTCTTCTCGGCAATGTGCGGGACCATGTGATCCTTCACTCCATCCATGATCAAGCGCTTAGACCGCGCCTAATTTTCATTGAACTTGTTCAGAGCATCAACATCAGTTGGCACAACCAAGACATTCTCCAGGCGCCGATCTCCGTCGCTCCTCGGGACAATGGAGTTGCAAGCACTTCTTGCGTCGCAAAGTTAGACACACCGTTTAACCTATCTTGATCTCTTAGTCTGTACAAGGCCATCTCTGCTCAAACAGTCGAAACAGGTGCTCTTCTCCCCTCTACTGTTATTGCACTCAACAAAAGACCGGATCTGAGTTTCTTTGCGATAGAAACCCTCTAGAGAATCTGCGTACAAGGCCATCTCTGCTCAAACAGTCGAAACAGGTGCTCTTCTCCCCTCTACTGTTATTGCACTCAACAAAAGACCGGATCTGAGTTTCTTTGCGATAGAAACCCTCTAGAGAATCTGCTCCCTCAGACAACAGATTTCCCTCTTGGAAATCCTCCGCCATTTCTAACGAATCAACCCTCTACGATCACCCTCCTGATCGAATCTCAGAGTTCTTGGCAAGAAGATCTGCTAAGGGCCTGTTTCCCCTTACTTCGTCAACTTTGCTAGGCATTGTTTTGCACCAACAGAACCGATGCTATTGGAAGTATTGAGAGGGGGGTGAATCAGTATTTCTTTTCAATTTTTAATTTTACCAGTTAGATCACCTATATTTAGAACACAAAATGAACAATAAGAATAAATGCTTTTATTAATTTCTTCTTTACAATAAATCAAGTACAATATATGTAGGGCTCCAACCCTAGATGAAGACACCAATCTTCAATCTCCTAGGCTCCAACCTATATTTTCCAAGCACCGACTTGGACTTCCAAGGCTCCAACCTTGTCAATTCTGAGGCACCAACCTGAAGGGCTCCAACCCTATATCTGGTACAGGCTTCAACCTGGTCTCTTGAGGACTCCTATCCTCTAGGGCTCCAACCCTATCTTCCAAGGCACCAACCATGTCTCTATGAGGCTCCAACCTCCTACTTTAATTCGTCAAGATATATTTGGTTATACTTCACGACTCCCAATGTCTTCTTCAACGAGCCTTGTCAATCTTCACTTAGTCTTCATTGTAGTCTCCACATTACGTCATCAATGACAACCTTTTCTTTTTAGAAGGTGTCACCACTGCTTTTCATCGTACCCAAACAATTTCTCTAAGTTACCTCATGATGACATCATGGTCTCTAATAGGCTTCTAAATGACTCTCCAAGGTATTCTCAAGACCAAGCTCCAACTGCTCTTCAAGATCTACAAGATTCCAAGATGAGCTTCTATTATTCTTCCAATTCCCTTCAATGGATTTTTAATGTCATCTCCAAGGTACTCTCCAAGACTACTTCAAAATCCACCTTAAGTCTGCTTCACACAAGCTCCAAGATCTGATCTGGAAAACCTTTAAGATTTGCTCAGACTATCATCAAAGTCTTCTTGAAATTGTCATTACAAGAAGCACAGGAAAGTCTTCAAAAACAACGCTCCAAATAGTTTCTCAAATTTAGCTCAAAAAACCAAAAACCAAACTCTGTTGTAGCTTCAGGAAGGCTCACAAAAATGATGATCACTACTGAAATATGATGCCCAAAACCACTGATATAATTCTGTCCTCCAAACAGTTCCAAAGAAGAGAGCTCCACAAACCACTGTCTAAGGTATGCCATATTAGGACTGCAATCCAAGTTGCATAAATCGGAGCTAACAAATCTGCAGTATAACTCAGCCTCTCCAACTAGTGATCCAAGCTCTAAATGAGCTTCTACAGGTGGCTGTCTGAGTTGTTACAGTTCCAAGATGAGGTCTTTTACAGGTAGTTGTTCCTAGCTTGCAGATCGGAGGTGGTTGTCACAGTTGCTAGAGCCTCTCCACAAGTCTCTGCCTCTCACAAGACTTTGTCACAGGTTTTGCTTCAATGAAGATTGACCTAGATCCGAGCTTGAGGCAAATAAAGCAGATCTGACTTATGTATATTTAACTTTGAGTGACAGCCCAACACAAAAATTAGCCCAAACATTAAACTTTTATGTCATCTCGACCTCCTGTAATTTTTGTGCCTCCTAACTATGTTTTTCACCGAAAATTGTTGATCAAATGAAGTGTTTTAGACGTCTATATATACTGGTTTTGGAGTTATATGAATAGACACGTCGGTTGGGTGATGGAGTATGAGCATACAAAAGTCGACTCAAGTCGGCTAGGCAAAAAATATATATTTTTCAACTTAAAAATTCAATTTCTCACAAACTATTGGGAGTTTGAGGGCAAGTAAGGGCTCGTTAGAAAGAGGAAAAAATCCTCTTTAAGATGGCGTAGGATTCATTTGGAAAGGATGCCTCCAAGCTGTCCAAAATTATTTTTCTTTGTGACTGCTTCTGAAATCTTTAGAGCAGAAGATGATTAGGACAGTATGGCTTCTTTGTTTGGTTTCTCCATTGTTTGTCTTCTCCATTATTTGGCTTCTTCATCATCATAGGAACATGTAGGACATCCACATCATCATGATAGTGTCCAACAATGAGTGTATCATTCATGTCATCCCATAATTGTGCAGTGATATGTTATAGTGCAACATCATTAGGAGAACCATCAGATGATATCTTCCACATTATCATCTAGTCTTTCCACCTTCATCAAGTGCCATCATCAATTGTGGTTATTCATTTAGTGTATGACTCCATATGTCATCAAGTGTTAAGGTCTAGATCATCAAGGCACATGCAACATTATAGCTAGTTCAAAGACTTCTTAGGACTTCTTCATTAGTGGTTTGACATCTTCATGGGTTGACCTCTTCATTGATGGCATTCTTGTCAAACAAGAGTCATGACATCATCATCTGGTACTAGACATTTATTGTCTTCAACCTTATCATCACATTCTGGGGTATCTCAAGAATATTTGCCATCTCGGCCAATGCCATATTGATGTCAATGACAACCTTGAATAACAGATGCAACACTAACAACTTTTGAAAATCAAAAGCTGCACTTTCGGCCACGACAACTGGCACAACGTCACTCTCTGTTGAACTGTGTCACCCTCCTGGTGTTGCATCAGCCTCTGTGTGAGAAGATTGGCTCTGCGTCACTTTCTTGGTGCTACATCTTCCTCTGTGTGAGCAGCCTGGCACTGCGTCACCCCCGTTGGGTCTGCATTGTCCCTTTGGTGTTGTGCTGCCTCTTTCCGAATTTGTGCTTGCTTCAGCTGCCCTTCCTGCAAAAAAAATCTTCAGCCCCTTGCTGATGGATTTAGCTTGATCTGCAATGCTTCGATACCATGTGAAAATTTCTGAATACAAAATTACAACAACCCTACTACAATATCTTGATTTACTTCTCCTACTTGTGGGTAGCGCAGAGCCTCTGAGGAGATCCACAGTTTTGTTGAGGAGCAGTTGAGATCTAGTGTCAAGGAGCTGGGGCGTGAGATTGGAGGGCCAAAGATCCGAGTTTCTAGTCGGCAAATCGATCAGCTAGACAGGTGATGCGGTTCCTAGAGGCTGTGATGCAGAGATAATGTAGTGACTGCGCAGAGGCATTGTGGGGCTAGCCATTCGGAGGCTGGATCAGTTTTGAATCGTCAGTGACAGTGTGAGATAATTTCTCACTATCTCTTTGCCAGATCTTATTCTCTGTATCAGATTGCTGGTTTCGGCATCCAAAGATTTGTGTTGAGAAAACAACTACTTAATAATTAAAATCCTCCGCTGTTGTACCGTTTTTCCCACATTGCTTTTTTTTGGGGACATTGTCCAAAAACAATGGTGTTCATTTTGTATGTTTATTCCTTTCCTGCTCAGTATTTTGTTTCTGCAGTATTTTTATGTTATGAAGCCTGCAGTAGAATTTATTTCGATGTTTACTGTGTAACACCGTAAATAACTTGATTCAGAATTAACAATTAGAAGAAATAATATCAGTTGCTACAGTAGGGATTCCGATTGAGGAATTGTGAAAATTGTGGGCGATGAATTGCCCCACCTTAAGGGGGTAATCGTTGCTTATATCATACACAACATGCTCTCATCTCCTAGAGCCCTGAATAGTATAATAAAAAAATCAAGAAAAGGAAAAAGTAAAATGAAGAAACGTGGAAAAACAAAGGTTGGGGTAACTCATGTACCATGATTACTCCCTCCTACATCTATACACTCAAATATGTGGACTTCTCTAATCATTACCACCCTTGAACCCATGACATTTGGATTTGAGACCTCTGTGTCCCAATCCACCTCATCATTATCCACATGACCCCTATCACTTGAAGGATGTAACTTGGACTTGTATTTCGCTTTAGGGACTAGGAACACCTAATAGGATTGTTTATTAGCCACTCCTACCTAGGGAGGTAACACTATTACATGCTCAAGATCCAAATTTGGAAGGGAATCCCATTATGAAGTCTCGTTGGTTCCCTTTATTAACAAGCTTTTTCCACTTAGATGCACTAATGAATTATTGTACCTGATGGTGAGGAGATGCGTTGGATCTTACATGTAATTGACTAGTGGTTTCATCATGGGTTGGGCAACTTAATTGGGGGCCAAGTTCACTAGATGATCATATTGACATTTATAGGGGATGTGTTGAGATCCATGTGACTCCATCATGTGTTTGAGCATCATTTCATGCCATGGGCACTCTCAGCACCTTCAACAGTTTGTTCATTGCCCCATATTGTTTACAAGATGATGCAAGTTGGACCAGCGTGACCCTGTCGACTTAGCATGATCAGAGCAGTTGATCCAAGGCCTAGAGGAGGTTTGCCTCACCCTTGAGGCATGGAAGGGCATGCACCATCATTAGGGCCCTCATTTGGAGCATCCTACAGGCTTATCTTTCATCATGAGACCCATGAGACTAGTAGATGTGCCCCAAGCCCACTTGGGGACCCACATGATGACTTACATAGAGGTTAAGGGGCCATCCCCTTGTCCATCATTCATGGAGCCCTCTCTCTCATCATGGCACCTAGAGGACTCAACAAGGCCCTTCAACAACCCTTCTACATCGTGACATCATCATTGTGACTCTCTTATGGATGGATTTTTCATAACTTGTATTAGCTATTTGGTGAGCTTGTCACCAAGACTTGTATCTAGCATAATATTTTAAAATTTTTGGGGCTAATTAGGCTAAATCGAATTAGGAAAGACTCATATAAATAGAGATGAGTCTCACTTGTGAGAACTCATCATCATCACTGGGATTCTTCTCTTGTAAAGGTAGTTACACTTTTTTTTTGGATGCTATTAGAGATTCTTAGATGCATTTTGATATTTGGAGCTGAAATTTTCGATCTTGTTTGGAGCTACTTCATGATTTGTGGTTGGATATATCATCTTGTCATCTTGTAAGTGCTTCTTGTTAAATATTTTTCTTGGAATAGTGTCTAATGTATGGAATTATTACAACAAGTTAATGCTTATGCCCTAATTTGTTGAATATCATTTTGGAAAGCTATTTGGTTGGCAATTGCATATGTTAGTCATTGTATGGCAAGTGATGAATGTTCCTAGTAGATGAAGTTTTGTCTTTCTTCCATAAAACTCCATAAATCTCGAGTTGGTAAATGTTAAAGTTTGGCTACTAGGGCATCAATCTTTAGCCACCTTAAGGACAGTTTTGGCTAATTTAAAATCATCTAAGACTCCATAGCCAAAAGGACTAGGCATTAGTCCAAGAAGCTTGATTATCAACTCTTCTCTTCTCCATATTTCCTCCTAAAATTCAGTCCCCTAAAGGTAGGGAGGAAATCTAGGGCTTGCAGCGAAATTGTAGGGAGGTGATTTTTCGGGAATCCAAGGGTCCACACATCAAACTTAGGGTCTAGGCTACCAATGCTCCAAGTTTGGTGGGCACCCGCTCGAGTTTCATCCATAAAATCTCTTGTCTTAGGTGCCATCGCAAGAGGGAAAACCTAGGTCTTTCTCTCTCACCTTGGGAACTTCTTTGAGGGTTGTATGAGCTTAGTATTCATTGGAATAAATCATAAGAAGCTCTTTCTCCTCCCTTGCCTTGACCTAGTGAGTACCTTGGAAGTATTTCTTCCCACGATTATTCATAAAACCCTAAGTCTAGTGCAAGTATTTCCTAAGTCTCTCAAAGGAAATGAAGAACCCCTTTGAAGCGTTAAAACATCACATTGAGCTTTTTTGAGAGGTCCTATCCAATCAATTGGAGTCTTGATCTTAGGAATACATATCATAATTATAAATCTCAAACCCTAAGTCTTGATTTCCTCCTAGGCCTTTCTTGGAGAGCATTTAGCTTCCCTAAAGCATTGAGCCATTATTTTGTATCTCCTTCAATGGACCTTGTGGAATCATATCACACCTAAATAATTGATTTATTCATTTCAAGTGATTTCCTTCCTACCGAGACTCCTCCCATCGGTGAAAGTTCGTAAAGAGTAGGGGACCATGACTGAGGTGATAGTGGGTCATTATCCCATTGTTGTCATTTAGTCTAGTAGTCCTCCCTTAGGTTTTCCCCTCCTAGGGCCCTACTACATTGTGTGGTAATAGGTCCTAAAATTAACACATACACCACCCCCCGTCCCCGCCCACCCCCCCAATTTAAGGTGAGAGAACAATATCACGGTAAAAAACCCCTCCTTCCAAGTCACCCCATAATCCATGTCAAATGCCCAAAGTACAAGCAAGCATAAGCACCCAATTACAAAATGAATAAAGTATCTTTTGATTAGAAGCCCACCATCATTCATGTGCTCTTGCAAGATGGGTGAGAAGACATATGGTTTAGGGAGGTGGCGAAGATATGAATGGCATATTGTCTCCAGCTAGTTGCAGTTGCAAGGGTTGTTGGTTGGCCAACTGGTAGAGATGATGTGAGAAAAAAAAATCTCCTATGGGGTTACCCACTTTTGGTGGGTAACATGCTCCTCATGACGTTAACTAACTCTATGAATAGGAAATTTACACGTATTAAGGGTAGCTTTTGTTCCATAGATATTTTTTCATTGGAATCATTCAGGAGTTGCAATTTGAGTTACAAGCCAAGGATAAGATTCTGGAAAGTTTTGTAACAGTGAAGGAGTGGAGGAGAAAGACGAGTCTAACATACAAAGGAGACCATCCTCTATCATAGATGCACAAACCATAGCTAAGGTATGCGTCATAAGTAATTTTGTTAATTTTGGACAACTAGGTCCAAACTCTAGGTTGCACTGCTCATATGATGATGATTATATTTTTGTTGGATTCCTCTTTCGGAGAGGTGCAAGATTGATCTAAAGATCATCTTGTTTAGATGAGCAAAACATATATTTTGATTTTATTTTCCACACGTGTGCAAGGTCGGCCAGATTTGTAATGTAGGCTCACAAGTGTAATAGATGTGTCACACATCCTCATTGATGGATATAAATTGGAGAGAGATGATGTCCATTTTCATCATCTCATCACACATTCTCTTATTGTGATTTGATTGGTTCGATAGCCTTTGGAGGCCTCATTCCTTCACACGTGCAGCGCTGAAGCTGGTTAGATCTGGGGACTGGTTTTAGGGTTGTTTTCTGGTGCGTTGACCAGTGTTGACCGTGGGTCAAATCTTGGAGTTTTGACCTCCAACTTGTGCAGAAATTTCGATCTCTTGAGGCCGCATTAGAGGGCACAAAGATCGAGGAAAAGAGAGTGTTGACCGAAGCCCTAAACCACAACGTTGACCAACGTTAACTTTTCTATGTTGAATTTTTCTGTTGACCAACATTGATTTTTTTGGAGCTGTCTTTGAGGGGTGTGTGTGACACTTGGAGGATTGATCTGATGTTGAGAAAGACTTTGCTGGTCGGTACATCCCGTTGACTGTCGTAACGCACATTACTCTCTATCTTTGCTGGACAAGAAGAATTGTAAATTTTGATCTATATTATTGGCTTGTCTCCTGTTGATCTATTATTATGTTCTATCAACATTTTACTTTCATGTTTATGTGATTGCTAAATTGAATCAGAGCTATAAGAAAGATTGAAGTAAAACTGCATTAAGCATAGAACATACCATGGTTCTCTAATTTTAACATGGTATCAGAGCTAAGGTGAAGACAAAGCCCAAGCTAGTGTGAAAAGCAATCACCGAAGAAGAAATCCCATCAAGGACCAATGGCCTCCTCAACCTAAAAGGGCTTCAAATATGATGATAAGTTGACTGACAAGTTTGATTATCATGCATGGAAGATGTCCTTGGATTTGGCAACAGAAGATCAAGATGTCATGGATTATGTGTAGGGGAAGATTCTTGAGCCTTCGTCAAATGCACCTGCTGCAATAAAGACGAAGTATAGAAAAGGTGAAATAAAAGCAAAGATGATTATCCAGGATTCTATTCATAAGCACTTGGTTGCTTGCATTTCTGAGCTGAGCACATCTAAAGATATGTATGATAAGTTGGTTAGCATGTTCAAGGCTAGCAATGCTAATCAAGTTCTTTTCTTCAAGAATCAATTGAAGAATACCAAGAAGGGAAAAGAAGAATCCATTCAATCCTATTTTATGAGGCTCGCTGAAATCAGGAATAATCTCTTAGCTATTGGAGAAGAAATCGCTGACCGAGAGATGGTTCTCATTGCACTTGGAGGTATCTCCCGTGATTGGTATGTATTCATTACCACTATTCTTAATAATAATGTGATTCCTGATTTTGATGAAATATTGACGAGATGCACTCAAGAGGAGACAAGAATGATGGAGAGAGATCATCCCTCTAATGGAAATGGAGGTGGCCCTACTGCCTTCACCTCTCATGCAAAGAAGAGGAACAATGATGGTCTGAGAAATCAAAACCATGGAAGAGCGGGGCCCAAAGGAAGGAAGGGAAGATGTTACACTTGTAACAAGTTTGGTCACTATGCAAGAGAGTGCTCCAATAGAAGGGACTCTCCCAGGGATGATGACAACAACAACTCTAGGGGGAATGGCAATCAAAGGAACAACAGATTCAAAGGGAAAAGGAAGGCTCCCTCTGATCGTAGTGGAAATGGGCAACCTTTCAAGAGGTCAAGAAATTCCAGGTACGATGAATCTAATGTTGTTGATAATAAGAGAAATGAATTTATTCTTGTATCTTCCCTCTCTGTTGCATCTCCTCCCGACACCCTGGATGTCTGGTTGATTGATAGTGATGCTTCAAGGCACCTCACTAGTTATAAAGAAGCCCTCTCTAATTTGATTGAGAAGGATACTAATCTAGAAATTATCCTTGGAGATAATGCCACCTATCCCGTGAAAAGCACAGGGACTGTGACCTTTCATCTATCTCAAGGTCAAGTCCTCCGTTTACAAAATGTGTTGTATGTACCTGATTTGAAGAAGAACCTTGTGTCTATTTCGGCAATGGAAGACAAAGGATTCAAGGTGGCATTCTTTGATGGAAAGGTACACATCTAGAAGAAGAACTTCAAGGAAGCTCTTACTATTGGTTTTAGAGTTGATACACTCTACCAGGTTGGAGGAAGTCCATTGGGGGCTATGTCATGTGATACAACTCTTCAAACAGAGTTATGGCACCGGAGGTTTGCACACCTTCATTACAAAGCCCTTCCCGAAGTAAGGAAGGTGTGAATTTAAAGATGATAATGAAGTTATATGTCAGGGTTGTGCTAAAGGGAAGCATACAAAGGGACCATTCCCCTCAAGTGTCACAAAGACAACTGATATCTTGCAATTGATACATTCTGATTTATCTGTTATGCTGCCCATGACATCCTTGGGAGGATGTTCCTATTACATGACTTTTACAGATGACTTCTCCCGCAAGGCCTGGATATATTTCTTGAAGAAGAAGGACGAAGCATTCAAATGGTTTCATACCTTCAAGGCCTTGGTGGAAAATCAAACCAAGAAGAGAATCAAAGTTTTGAGGACCGACAATGGGACCAAGTATGAGTCAAATGAGTTCAATGACTTTTGCAAAGAACCTTGCATTAAGAGGGAGACCACAACTATGTATACTCCTGAGCAAAATGGTGTTGCTGAAAGAAAGAACGAGACCATTGTGGAAGCTACCCGTGCCATGCTATGTGACCAAGGTCTTCCGAAGTTTCTATGGGGAGAAGCTGCAAACACTGTTGTGTACGTTCAAAATAGATGCCCACATTCCGCTCTGGACTCCAAAACTCTCGAAGAAGTCTTCTCTGGTAAGAAACTTGATGTTTCTCATTTTAGAGTTTTTGGTTGTCCTGTTTACTTTCATTTGCCGAAAGAAAAGAGAGCAAGTTGGATGCTTCTAGAAAGAAGGGAATGTTTGTGGGCTACAGTGAAACTTCGAAGGCATATAGAATCAATGTGCTTGGTCAAAGGGAAGTGGAGATATGCCACAATGTCACCTTCGATGAAGATGATGCCCTCAAGAAAGTGAGAAATCTTCCTAGCTCCAAGGAAGACAAAGAAGATGAAGAAGCAGGGAAGCAAGAAGAGCCGAAGGATGAACCGATGCTCGATGTTGAAGGACTTATGGATCCTATTGATCCACCTTCTTTAAATAAGAGAAGACCCTCATGGCTCAGGGATACTCTCGAAGGTGCCGAGAGACATATTGCCCCAAGGGGGACATTCCGTGAAAGCAAGAAGCCGAATAGATACCTAGGGTATATAGCTGTCATGAGTACAATTGTACAATCTAAGCCTGGATCATTTGAAGAAGCCGTAAAGCATCAAGTTTGGAAGTATGCTATGCACGAAGAATATGAATCTATGATGAAGAATGATGTCTGGGAAGTGGTCTCGAGACCGGAGGACCAATCTGTTGTCACCTCGAAATGGCTCTTCAAGATCAAGTATGGAGCCGATGGAAGTGCTGAAAAGTACAAGGCAAGATTTGTTTAACGAGGCTTCTCTCAAAAAGAAAGCATAGATTATGATGATATATTTGCACATGTCGCCCACTATACCACCATCTGATCTATCATTGCCGTTGCTGCAACGCAAGGATGGAGTCCCCATCAGATGGATGTGAAGATTGCCTTTTTGCATGGTTCAAATAAAGGAAGAGGTTTATGTAGAGCAACCTCGTCCAAGATAGAGACACCCATGTATGCATGTTGAAGAAAGCCCTCTATGGATTGAAGTTAGCCCCCAGGGCTTGGTATGAGAAGATAGATAGCTACTTGATGAAGTTGGGCTTCACTCGAAGTAATGTTGATCCAAACCTTTATTTTAAGGTTGATAAAGAAAGGCCTGTCATCCTAGTTCTCTATGTGGACGCTCTCTTCCTAACAGGTGTTGACCCTCTCATTCATCAATGTAAGAGGGAGCTAGCTTCCAAGTTTGAAATGAAAGACCTAGGACTGATGCATTACTTCCTAGGCTTGGAGGTATGGCAAAGGCCAAGTGAGATTTTCCTTTCTCAAGGAAAATATGCCGTGAAGCTACTGGAGAGATTTGGTATGGCGGATTGTAAGTCTGTGTCGACACCAATGGAACTCAACTTTAAGAAGTTGTGTGGAAATGCTACTAGGCCCGTGCTAGGAAATCCCACTGAGTATCGACAACTTGTGGTGGCCCTGATGTTGCTAGTGAACTCTCTTCTGGATGTATGTTTTGTCATGAACACTTTGAGTCAACATATGGTTGATCCTCATCACATTCACTGGATTGGTGCCCAGAATCTATTGAGATATCTTCGGGGCACAATCAACCATGGGCTGAAACACACTGATGAGAGTTTGAGACTCCATGGATATAGTGATGTTGATTGGGCTCACAATGTGGTGGATCACAAGAGCGCATCTAGATGTTGCTTCACCTTGGGTTTTGCTTCGATATCTTGGATAAGTAGGAAGCAGAAGTCAGTGGCTTTTAGCACCGATGAGACCGAAAACATTGCAGTGAGTATGGCCTGTTATGAAGCTATTTGATTGAGAAAGCTCTTTAGTGAGTTGTTTGGGCATGTGGTTGAGAAAGCTCTTTAGTGAGTTGTTTGGGCATGTGCTAGATACCACCGTTATCCTTTGTGATAACCAAAGTGGGATTCGTATTTCTAGGAATCTCATGTTCCACGATCAATCCAAGCCCCTAGGGAAGCTCAAGTTCCTAACCTTCCATGAGAAGCTTGGAATCGTGGAAAGACCCTATTTTGAGGGTCCTGCTTGAGTTGGACTATGAGCTCTGGGAGCTACAGGGGGCTTGGGGATAACATCTTGAAGCTATAAGCACACACGGGGCTAGGCTTGTCGAACCTTGTTATGTTTTTGCCCCACCGTTATGATATTGAGTTGGTTCACCTCTCTTTGATCTATGCCCCGAACGCATCCTACCCATGGAATTTCAGACTCATGGGAAGTACTTGTCATTTGGCCAATGAGGTGGAAAATGTGGATAGAGACCAATAGAAAGACCGATGGACGAATTGGAGATTGTTGTACTCTCTTTGTCTAGGATGGCACGTGTCCAACACCTTGATCTGGGATCAAGTATGATGAGGTTCCTACCTCTAAAACAACTTCGGGTCAGTATGTGACTCTTTTTGAGTCTATTGATGTTTTAGCCTCTAAACTGACTTTGGGTCAGTAAACAAACTTCAGGTTAGTGTGCGACTCTTTTTGAGTCGAAGCTGACTTCGGGTTAGCAAAGCGTGATGTCTTTGTGACTCACTCTCCTTGTTCTATTTGTGACGAGAGCCAGCAAAGCAAGTTACGGCAGGATGACGCACGATGTTGTATGATGGTACACGATGGTACTAATCTCTGGATGGCACAGGTGGACAGATGGAGTTCTCCCTAGTTGAGAGGGAGTGTTAATTTTGGGCCACTAGGTCCAAACTCTAGGTTGCATTGCTCATATGATGATGATTATATTTTTGTTGGATTCCTCTTTTAGAGAGGTGCAAGATTGATCTAAAGATCATCTTGTTTGGATGAGCATAACATATATTTTGGAGAGAGATGATGCCCATTGATGGTCAAATTGATGGATGTGTCACACAAGCTTAATAGATGTGTCACACACCCTCATTGATGGATATAAATTGGAGAGAGATGATGCCCATTTTCATCATGTCATCATACATTCTCTCATTGTGATCTGATTGGTTCGATAGCCTTTGGAGGCCTCTTTCCTTCACACGTGCGGAGCTGAAGCTGGGTAAATTTGCGGACTGGTTTTAGGGTTGTTTGTTGGTGCATTGACTAGTGTTGACTGTGGGTCAAATCTTGGAGTTTTTACCTCCAACTTGTGCAGAAATTTTGATCTCTTCAGGCTGCATTAGAGGGCACAAAGATCAAGGAAAAGGGAGTTTGTTGACTGAAGCCCTAAACCGCAGCATTGACCAGCGCTGACTTTTCTGCGATGAATTTTTCTGTTGACCAGCATTGACTTTTTGGAGTTGTCTTTGAGGGGTGTATGTGACACCTGGAGGATTGATCTGATGTTGAGAAAGACTTTGCTGGCTGGTCCATCCTGTTGATTGTCGTAACACACATTACTTTCTATCTATGCTGGACAAGAAGAATTGTAAATTCTGATCTGTATTATTGGCTTGTCTTTTGTTGATCTATTATTATGTTCTATCAACATTTTACTTTCATGTTTATGTGATTGCTAATTTGAATCGGGGCTATAAGAAAGATTGAAGTAAAACTTCATTAAGCATAGAACATACCATGGTTCTTTAATTTTATCAACTTTACCATGTTCTCTCTCTTCCCATCAAGATGTAGATGCTTCTTTTGGTGAATTTGAGAAGCATACCTAGGGTTGGTTCTAAGTTGCTAACTAAGATGGGATTTGATGGAAATGCCCTTGGCATCAATTGCTAAAGAATGTCTAATCTCATACAAGTTGAGGAAAGACCTCGTTATGCAAGTTTGGGATATGTTAGTGGTAAAGGGGAAGTTGGAGAATGCTCCAAGATAGTTAAAGCAAGAGAAGAGCACAAGTCTTGAGCTCTACAAAAACAACCCACGCAAGGAGATGGCACATCACTCCATGATGGTAGGAGTGAGTGCAAGTTAGAATCAAGAAAAGTTAAACCTTTCAACCATGGCAAAAACATCAAGAAAGAATGCAAAGAATCTCCAAAGAGAGATGAACATCCCAAAGGAGGAGTTAAACATTTTCCCTTATCAAACTTGCAGAAAGGACAACTCTAAAAGGTGTAACAAGCATAATTACTCCAATTTTTTCTTCAATTATGAGAAGAATCGTTGTGCAACACAAAATTTGTGGCATGCATATCCATGTACTTTTGTGTATTAAATAACCATTGTGAGGCCATGTGTTGGAAGATAAAGTACATACAATGGAAGATCATCTCCTTTAGGAACAAGGAAAGATGCAAAGACCACTCTCCAACTTAGAATGTGGAGAATGGTAAGGTTTTATTGTCCAAGAAAATGGGCAAGAATTATTTCACCCATTGTATTATGAGTGGTCATTGAGTTGACAAGTGTTGGAGATTTTGTCCATAACTTCATGATTCTACCTGATGTTGCACCCTTTGATTAGCCTCCAGATATTGAAAAGTGGACCTCAATATCTTGGGCATTGGATTATTTGATGATTTCCCTAGATGGACCTAGGACGCCCCCAGGTTGGCCTTGACCTTGTTTCATGGGCGATACCTTGTTTTGTAGCCCAGATAAGGATGGTTATCATTGAGATGACTTAGGAGGACTAGAACAACCCTCTTTGATGCCCATGCTTGTCCTTAGAGGTGCCACATCACTCTCACATGCTTGAAAAGGGTGACAATGGACATAGGTACACTCTCAGATGATGTCATGGTGGAGGCACAATTGGAGATGTACACATGCACTTTGGGACTTCCTTGGGTTGAGGAGTAGTCTTGGACCCTTGTCTCATGTGTATTGATGCCTTATTGCCTATTTTGGAGGATGACATCTTGGTGGAGACTTCTTTTCTCCCACACATGTGGGATACTTTTGGAATTTTGTTATGTTTTAGGGCTATTTCAAGGTTGGCTTGTGACATTTGACCTAGTTGAACACTCAAGTAATTTTTTCTAGGGGTTTTGCTTGTAAAACTAGTGAAATAAGGCTTGTTACCATCATATAAATAGAGTGGAGCCTTATTCACTTTGGATCATTGATCATCACACTTCTCTATCTCTCTTGGAAGTGCGCATTAGCTTTTGCCTCATTTCTACTTGGACGAAATGTAGTTCTATGATGTGAATTGCCCTTTGAGGTGGACATTTTCTTGAAGTTGGTTTCTTGGGATTGATTGAAGAGATTCTTGTGGATATTTTGTAATTTAATTGTTTATCTTCTATATTTTGCAGGTTATATTATGTAAATTAGGGTTTCAACATGTGCCATGGTTAATCTTGCTATTTTTATCAAAAAATCATGATTATCTATGACATGCGAAATTGTTTTCCATGAATACTTCAAGGGAACTCCGAGTTCTGCATCTCTTAAATTTAAAATCTTCCCATTAAGGAAGCTACCAGGCTTTGTGAAAAGAGGCTTTAACCCTTTCACAGTCTTCAACAAGGTCGTCTTTATTGAATTTTCCCTAGGTAAGTCCATTACCCATTTAGATTAAGGCACTAGTCTATGTGGTTGTGATCAGTCCCTCTACTTTTACTATCCTCTCTCTCTTCTCTATTGAATTCTAGAGATTTACAATTAGGATTAGGATTTCTTTGAAATATTGCTGAAAAGTAATTTTGTTTGATGTGTTATTTCCCTATAAGTAGGAGTTTCATTAAATATTTGTCAAAAAGCAAAATCTAACATTAATTGCATGTTAAAAACCTATATCTCGGGTTGGCATCATCATTATATATTTGTTTTATGCACATTCCAGCCATAAAAACTCAATTGCAAACCCTAAACCTAGCATATCTAGTTAATAGTCTCGATCTTTTGTTGATTTACCATTGTAATACTATTTCTTATGGTTATTATATGACATCACATACCATATCATTTGAAAATCTATCAAACACGAACTTGTAACCTAAGTTGTCAGATCTGGCATAGGGAGGGCCAGGATCCTCTGATCCATGGATTTGATCCGGATCCAAATCTGGATCTGCCTGGATACGTGTAAAATATGGCAAGGTGGCGGATCCATGTTTTAAGGAAACAAATCCTAGTCTGAGGAAACAGATCCAGAGTTAGGTAGTTGGATCCCACGAAAATGAAAAGAAACTCTGATTTTTCACTTTTAGGTTTTTGACTTTTGGTGTAGGTGTGGTCCCTCTTCTTTGTTGGCAATGCACCCTTATTCATACAACACAGAGCAACGCGAGGAACAGGAGGAACTCTCGAGTCTTCTTGGATTATTCACCCAGACAATGACAGAGCAAGTCGCGAACCACGAGGAATATTCCAAAATTCCACAAGTGGGCACAAGGTTTTCAGGTGGGCACGCTACTTTAGACAACGATTGTGGGACTCGACACCCAGCAAGCGACAAGGCAACAGTCGGCAATGGGCACAAGGTTGTCGGGTGGGCACCCTGCTTCGAGCATCAATTGTGGGCTCAAGGTTGTCTACTCTGCACCCATCAAGCGACAAAGTAATAGTCGCACAGAAAGGAGCATGACTTTAGACTTTTACAACCTACAGGTAAAATTAAAAAATTAGAGTCCCCATTTAAAATCAGGTAAATGGGGACAATCATAGAGTCCCCATTTAAAATTAAAATTAAAATTGGCCATTAAATTTGCCATTAAAATTAATCATCAACATTAGAGTCCCCATTTAAATTTTAGTGGCAAATTTCATATTATAATTTCTAACCTGTTATTAATTCTCCTCGTTTTAAAACTGCCATCTGGTACTGTTACCAACTCATAACTGTTAGAAAAGTAATGGTTCAAAACTATTAGAAAATTATTTGTGAAATTTTAATATATTTTAATTTTAATGTATTTTAATTTTTAATTGTGTATTGATAATATATTATAATTTGAATTTTGTATGCAGTAAGGTAACCTACAGACCATTATCATTATGGAACCATCACAACAGAGTGAAGGGGAAATCATCAAAACAGACCCAAAATCTCCTCTATGGCAGTATGTGGAGATTATTGGAAAAAATCTCAGAGGTAGTTCATATAAATAGAAGTGCAATGAATGCCAAGATATCAAAAATGGCTCATATACTGAAGTGAAGGTCCATCTGATTAGTCAAACCAGGGGTACAAGTATGTGTCGAGCCAAAAGATGCAAATGACAAACTTGGCCAAGGTTTGAGTACTTGAAAAATGAAATTCTATGCATCTTTGCAAGAAGTTGCTGATAGGAATCTTGCTAAGGGAAAACACCTTGTCCAAAGCTCTACAACGAGGCATCCATTGCCATCTAGGCCTACTGCCTCAACTAATAAAAGGCCCACTCTAGGCCCTTTTGAAGCATCTTTCAATAATCAAGGTAGAGACATAGCTGATGAACATGTAGCTCGTTGCATCTATGCAAATGGGCTAACATTCAATTTGGTGTGTTCCCCTTATTGGCAACAAATAATTAAGACAGTTAATGAAGCGCCAAAATGGTACAAAACCCCTA
Organism: Pinus albicaulis; assembly: GCA_034641835.2. NCBI lineage: Eukaryota > Viridiplantae > Streptophyta > Pinopsida > Pinales > Pinaceae > Pinus > Pinus albicaulis. The sequence continues at coordinate 175,822,883 of CM076584.1, forward strand.
GATATGAAAAGGTCCGCACTACTTTGTTGGCATTAGAGAGACAATCCGCAGATAAACAACTACAAATGATCCATGATACATGGGCAGAAACAGGGGTTTCCATTTCTGATGGATGAAGAGACCAAAGAAACCACCTAGTAATTAATGTTGTTGCAGTATGCCCCCAAGGGCACTGTTTTGAAGGTTGTTGATTGCAGTGGAATAGAGAAAGATGCATCTTTCATATCCACAATTCTTATTGATGCAATAGAAAGTGTGGGGCTACATAATGTTGTCTAAGTTGTGCAAGTCATTGCAGACAACGCATATGTTTGTAATACTACAGGTTTGATTATGGAGGGTTGATATGATAGGCTCCATGTGCAGTACATTCATTGAACCTTATGTTTGCCAAGATTGGTGAGATTGAATGGATTAATAAAATATATGTAGCAGCGAAATAAATCCAAATGTTCGTAACCAATCATTCAATGTCCCAAGCCATATATCGAGGTTTTGCAAAGTTGGAGCTATTGAAGGTGCTCTTTTTTTAATCAATATTATTTATATTGGAAATTCTTAATTTTAGTTACAAATTTATATATGATTTCTCATTTGAGATTTGATTTTTTGAAATTTCGTATAATGTTGAAACTCATTTTGCCTCCCACACTTTTGTCATAAAGAAGCTTGTGGAGGTGAGACAAGAATTACAAGCAATGGTCATTGACCCTCTTTGGGAATCATGGAGGACTTCCACTTCTGATAGAGGGCAAAAAATCAAGTCCATCATTCTTGATGATGCATGGTGGGATAAGGTCCAATACCTTCTGCGGTTTACTGAACCAATCTTGACCTTGATCATGACATGAAAACATTGATAGCATGCTGGAAAGGATAAGGGAAATTATCAAGGTAAGTGAAAATGATCATTTTGAAACATTCTATTATGAAGTGAAGGACATAGTTACAGAAAGGTGGAACAAAATGACCGCACCATTACACCTTTTGGCCTATGTATTGCACCCCCATATTATCATTCCAAACTTTTGTATTTACCTGGTAGAACCGTGCTAAACAAGGATTTTGAAGTGGTTCAAGGATGCAAGACAACTTTGAGGAAAATTTATAGAGATGTGAGAGCTGCAATGGTAGTACGCAAAGAATTTGGAGGATTTGTACAATCTACTGGTAGCTTTTCAGTTCTAGTAGCTATGGATGATCGAGGGCATATTGATCCTATTACTTGGTGGGGCTTCCATGGTGGGGATAACATTCATTTCTCGACTCTAGCCACCAGGTTGTTATCACAAGTTGCTAGTTCTTCATCAGCTGAGAGGAATTGGAGTACATATGGCTTCATCCATTCAATGAAGCAAATACGCTGGGAGCGGCAAAGGCTGAGAATCTTATGTATGTTCATTCCAACTTCCATCTTCTATCACATGTTGAACCGAGTATAAAAAAGGTCCAAGTAGGATGTGGGATGTGGAGCCTGAGAGCTTTGACTTTGTTAAAATTGGACAACTAGGTCCAAACTTCGAGTTGTGCTGCTCAGATGAAGATCCCAATATTTTTATTGGATTCCTCTTTCGGAGAGGTGTAAGATTGATCTAAAGATCATCTCGATCGGATGAGCAGAATATGTACTTTGAATTTATTCCACCTATGTGCTAGGTCGGCCTGGAATAAAATATAGACTTAAATGTCTTAAAGGACGTGTCACACACCCCCAAAGTTTCCTATATATTGGAGAGACTTAGAGTTCATTTGACACACATTGGTGTGGAGGAATTCTCTCTCTCTGGATAGCATTGGAGCTGTGATATATATGGACTGTTCTTTGTTGGGTTGTTCTGGGTTATATGTGTGACACGCTTGGCTGAATGACCTACTGGAGACTTTGCTGGTTGAAGCATCCTGCTGATCGCCGTAACGCCACCATTTTTCTATCTCTGTTTTGGCTTGTCTTCTATCGATCTGTTAGTATGTTCTATCTTCTTCAGTATTGTGCCCTAATCTGAAATGGCATAGAACATAAGCATAAATTAACATGGTATCAGAGGGTAAGGAGAAGACAATGTCCAAATATGTGTTAAAGGAATTTCTCCTGTGCCCTAGACGCAGCTACAACGAGGAAATGGAATTCTTTACTTATTACTGATTCTAGCACAAGAGAAATTCTCCAAAGGAAAACGAATCCTTGTATAGGAATATTTACCCAAAAAGAAATAAGGGGGATATTGTTTTGCAGCCGCAGAGGGAGGGGATCGAATCTGTTATTGGAGTCTAGCCTGACGGCTACGTCAGATTATCTGATACAATATGATTACTAGTATTGCCGCGTGAAAAAGCGACATATGGGCATTCGTATTTTTACCATCGTCCTCACTCGCTGTGACGGCAGGGGTTTGTTTGCCTTAAGAACCGAGTCAGGGGGTTTTCTAATATTCAAGGCGCACCTGAGTTGTGTGAAGTTGTGTGAGGCGCCTCTTTATTTATTTTTTGGTTCTTTAAAATCCGAGGAGGTTTTTCGATGTGATTATCGTGTTCGATCAGCTCTGTTTTCGGGATTGTTTCCTTAATCATTCGAATGGCTTCTTGGATGGCTTCTAAGCGCATACTGAAGGAATTGAAAGACCTGCTGAGAGATTTGTCTACATCGTGCAGCGCAGGCATTCCCTTAAAATTGTATTGATGCCATTGCCAGCATCCATGAAGAAGAACTATTGCAATCCCAGAGTTTTTTCTTCGAACCCTTTGCTCGAATTCGTGCAAAATAGCATATACTGTAAGATTTGGTCACAGGGGACCTTTTCGATTCGGGTGCCTCGATTTGGTTTTCGAAGAGGAAAAGATTGAAATAATTTGAGCTAATTTCGAGGAATTTTGGCTTGAAATTTGTGTTAATTTGAGCTGATTTCTCAAGATTGCCCCACTTGATGTAATCGGTCAAGGCTGTTTTATTGAATTCCCGAGATTTGACGGTGGACAAGGGTTTGAATTGTGTGGCTTCTTGGAATGCCGCGATACTGTTGTCGTCTTCGCTGCCCAAGTGAAGAAACAGAAATGGCCAGTGATGATGACGAATTCTGCAGGGCAAACTTGGGGTCGAGGGCTGAATGGCATCTAGACACTGTCTCGCGATTGATTGATGGCTATGGTGAGAAGTGTGCCAACATCAAGGGTTACCTAAAAACCAAAGACTGGGAAGAAATTGTCAAATATGTGAACTTACAGTGCGAGGGTTCGAAACTTCCCAAAACAATGAAGCAGTGCAGGGAGAAGATCGATAGCTTGAAGCGGAGGTACAAACTAGAAAAGCGACGGGCATAGCGGGAACGTATCGGAAGGTCAGTCATTCGAGGTTGCAGAGGCGTTGGACTTCGAGGGTTTTGATGGGGACAACCGGTCCGATTTGATGATCTCGAAGAGCAGCGATAAAGGTGAGGTTTGCATTGATATGTCTGATGTGTTGCTGGACGATGGAATGAATATGGACAGTAACCCCGTCCGGGCCCTGGCGGATGCTCTTGTGAGTTTCTCTGAAATTTACTCTAGAATAGAGAATGCTAAAATGAAGCTGTTTGCGAAGATGAATTCAGAACTTGCAAAGCTTCACAAGAGGAAAAAGAAAAATCCATCGTGTTCCAGCATTGATTGCGCTGATTCTGACAGATGTAGACCTTCAGAATAACATTCTCGGGGTATTTTTACAAATGCGGCTTCTTTGAACTTTGTGCATTGTCGAACTTTGCTGGACCGAGGCCTCTACTCCGTTGCTTCATGGCTTTCAAGTTCAATTCTGCGGTTATAGGCCGCTAAAAGGTCAACTTATGATATCTGTTGTCAAAAGTAAGAAATGTGGCAATTAGATAAGCTATATGTTTCCAAGTGGGATCATTGGAAAATTGATAACCGGTTACAAACTGGGTCCACCTTGAGAAGCGGTTTCTGATGAAATTACACAGAATGTTAACAAGAACAAGATAGCATTGAGATTGCAGGTGGTTATCACATGAGTATTTTGACCATGTGATCTGAGGCAGCCACTAATTCAAGCTAAAATTGGACGCAGACCAATGGTAATAATTCCCAGATTTGTGCATATGGCATAGACTGATTTTCAAGTGAAGACAAAGAAATTGTTTTGATGTACTTGGCAAAGTCTTTAAGATCTCTACATTCAGGAGCAGTAAAGTACCTCATCTGTGAGTATTATGATACTGGCACAGCTGACCAGTAACAATGGTTGTGAACCAGCATATATCTGAACTCAACCTAGTGGCAGTGACCCTAGAAAGTGTCTTGACCAGATGTCAAATTGCAGAACTGAGATCTGAAGCCTTGGAGCCTTAGATCAATCAACCATTCACTACAAATGCGCAGATCTGGAAGCAAAATGCAATGACAGATGTTGTAGATGAACACCTCAAGTGCAGAATAAAAGGCAGATTGGATCCTTAGCTCAGTAAAGAAAGTCTTAGAGGGCTGGTTGAGGAAGCTACAGCAGATCTCCACAAAACATCAGGTAATTGCTGTAAGCTTGAAATCTTCACTACTGTTAATGATGAAGAAAACTGTGATGCAAGTTCAGAAGGTATCTCTGTAACGGCCATTTTGAGGAGCTAAATCTGTGAGTCTATGTCACTGTCATTATGACAGTGACATAGACAGACACGCTTGTCTACGAGATTCATAATAACTATAAGCTTGTGACAGTATCAACTTGAATTGTGAACTGGGAATTTTTTTGCAACTTTCAGCCACGTTGTTGGAGTCTTGAACCATGATCAGCAAATCCTGTTTGGATGGCTTTGACTGTGGGAGAATAAGACCCCTTTTGAAGTTGGTGTTTGGGATGCTCTCATTTAAAATAGATGTATTCTCTCTCGAGAGACGCTGACATTAAGAGGGAGATACATCTGTATATGCTCCTGAGCGAATATCATTACTGAATGAAAGAAGATCCTCATGGCTCAAAGACATATGGCTTCAGAGGGGGGAATTCTGGAAGAAATCCAAGAAGCCATATAAATACCAAGGGTATCTAGCAGCCATGAGTACTATTGTACAAACTGACTTTGGATCCTTTGAGGAAGTCATAAAGCATCAAGTCTGGAAGGATGCTATGCACAAAGAGTATGAGTCCATTATGAAGAATGATGTGGTCCCAAGACCATAGGACAAAGCAGTTGTCACCTCGAAATGGCTCTACAAGATCAAGCATGGATCTGTTGGAAGTGCTGAAAAGTTCAAGGCAAGATTCGTTGCCTGTGAGGAAGGTATAGACTATGATGACATATTTGCACCTGTGGCTCGAGATACCACCATTCGATCTAGCCCTTGCTGCTACGCAAGGATGGAGTCTTCATCAGATGATGTGAAGACCACATTTTTCTGCATGGTGTAATAAAGGAAGAGATATATGTGGAGCAACCTTTGGGGTTGGAAGTCCAGGATCGGGACACCCATGTCTGCAGGATTGAAGAAAGCCCTCTATGGGCTGAAACAAGCACCCTGAGCTTGGTACGAGAGCATAGATAGCTACTTGATAAAGCTGGGCTTCACTCATAGTATTGTTGATCTGAACCTTCACTACAAGGTTAATAGAAAGAAGCTTCTCACTCTGGTGCTGTATGTGGATGAGCTGTATGTGGATGACCTCTTCCTGACAGGTGTTGACCCTCTCTTTCATCAGTGCAAGAGGGAGCTCGCTGCTGAGTTTGAGATGAAGGACCTAGGACGAATGTCTAGGCCTAAAGGTCTAGCAGAGACCGGGCGAGATTTTCCTTTCTCAAGGAAAATACATTATGAAGTTTCTGGTATGATGGACTGTAAGTCCATGGAACTCAACTTTAAGAAGTTGAGTAGCAGCATTGTTGGGCCTGTCCTACTGAGTATCGTTAACTCATAGGGACCCTGATGTTCTTAATGAACACTTGTTCGGACATATGTTGTGCAGTGAACACTTTGAGTCAACACATGGTTGATCATAACATTCACTGGGTTGGTGCCAAGAAACTCTTGAGATATCTTTGAGGCACGATAGACCATGGGATGAGATACACTGTCGGGAGTATGACACCCCTGGATATACAGATGCTGATTGGGCTGGCAGTGTGGTGGATCGCAAGAGCACATTTGGATGCTACTTCACATGTAGATTTGCTTTGGGCAGGAATCTAAAGTCGGTAGTTTGAGCACCGTTGAGGCCGAATACATTGTAACATGTATGGCCTGTTGTGAAGTCACTTGGTTGTGAAAGCTCTTCTGTGAGATGTTCGAGCATGTGCTAGATGCCACCGTTATCCTTTGTGATAACTAGAGGGGGATTTGTTTGATAAAGAATCCTGTGTTCCACGTACGATCCAAGCATAATGATGGCTGGTACCACTATCTGGGATATGGTATAGCGAGGCGCCGTAAGGCTCGATCATATAGGAACTGATGAGCAGGTCGCAGATATTCTCACAATGCCCTTAGGGAAGGTCATGTTCCTAACCTTCCGTGAGAATCTTGGTATCGTGGAACAACCCTATGATGTGGGTCCCGTTGGATGATGAGCTCTGGGAGCTCTGGGGGGCTTTGGGGATAGCTTCTCGGAGCTATAATCACTCACGGGGCTAGGCTTGCCGAACCTTGTAGTGCTTCTGCCCCACCGTTGTGATTATTGAGTTGGTTCACCTCTCATTATCTTTGCCCCGTATGCATCCTACCCATTGAGTTCAGGGCTCATGGGAAGTACCTCTCATTTGGCCAATGAGATGGGAAAGGCTAGAGACTAGTAGCAAAGACTGATGGATGCATCAGAAATTGCCATACTCTCTATCTAGGATGACACGGTCCAACCACTTGATCTGGGATCAAGTCTTGTGAGGTCTCGGACCTCTGCCTGACTTCGGGTCAGATGAACCAACTTCGGGTTGGTTGGAGACTCTTTGTGAGTCCAATAGAGGTTTTGACCTCTGGGCTGAATTTGTCAGCCGGGAATGATGTCTTTGTGACTAACCCACTTTTATTTTGAAATAAAGAGGCCAGCAAAGCAAGTTACGGCGGGATGATGCACGATGTTTGGATTGCACTAGTGGATGGAGTTCTCCCTAGTTGAGAGGGAGTGTTAAAATTGGACAACTAGGTCCAAACTCCGAGTTGTGCTCCTCAGATGACGATCCCAATATTTTTATTGGATTCCTCTTTCGGAAAGGTGTAAGATTGATCTAAAGATCATCTCGATCAGATGAGCAGAACATGTACTTTGAATTTATTCCACTTATGTGCTAGGTCGGCCTGGAATAAAATATAGACTTAAATGTCTTAAAGGATGTGTCACACACCCCCAAAGATTCCTATATATTGGAGAGACTTAGAGTTCATTTGACACACATTGGTGTGGAGGAATTCTCTCTCTCTGGATAGTGTTGGAGCTGTGATATATATGGACTGTTCTTTGTTTGGGTTGTTCTGGGTTATATGTGTGACACGCTTGGCTGAATGACCTACTGGAGACTTTGCTGGTTAAAGCATCCTGCTGATCGCCGTAATGCCACCATTTTTCTCTCTGTTTTGGCTTGTCTTCTATCGATCTGTTAGTATGTTCTATCTTCTTCAGTATTGTGCCCTAATCTGAAATGGCATAGAACATAGGCATAAATTAACAGACTTGAACCTGGCATTGAATGCCATGACTCACCTCAACCTACTTGAGGATATTGGGATATTGTTCCACCACCAGTCCAACCTACTAATGCAACTTCCTACATTCCAAGACCCCTATCATCTATTCATGATATAAAGTTGCAATATGCAAAAGATAATGTAGATTCATTTGAGGATTTGTAATTAAACCTACTGCACGTTATGATATTAGTAGAGTGATGATGAATGAGACACTCATTTTTGTACTTACTATTATTATTTACGGTATTATCCTTTTTGTGTGAGGGAGGATGCATCATTTCAATGTTTCAGTCTTTATATTTATAATATATCTAATGGTTTAAGTTTTAAATGTTGTGATTTATAAATGGATTTGATTTTTGAACTGTAAAAGTGTTTTTTTAAATTTAAAAAATATTATTATATTTTTTTGTATTTGACGTATCCTTGACGTATCCAGATCCCAGATTTTCAAACAGCTAGCGAATCCAAATCCGGATCTTGGATTTTCCAAAAACTAGCAAATCCAGATCCGGATCCTGGATTTTCAAAAAACTAGCGAATCTAGATCCGGATCTGTATCCGTATCCGAATCATAGTAACTTAGCTTGTTACAGTCCTCTATTTTTCTTAAGTGGTCTAAGGACAGACTGCTTATACTTTAATACAAATTATCTTAGCCCTCCTGGCTCTGCCAATACCCTATCCCAATTGTCAGACCTCATCTATCACGTCGAAACCTTTTTATTGAATATTATTAGGTGATTTGTATATCGGGAAACCAACCTTGTGGTTAGATTACCACTAAATATCTAGAAAACGGTTGTTGAGGTGTAATATCCCTTCTCAATAATTTTTGCCTAAGGGGGAATTACCCATTTTTGCAATTTTGGAGGCTAATACAATTTTGGACACCAACTAAGTGAAATGGGTTGAATTATTTTGTTTGTGAAATCAAATTGTTGGATGGACAGACCCACCTGGGACAAGGAGCTGCTAGTACGAGGAAGGGAGCAGCTATTGGGACCTTTTTTGACATTTTATCTCTTACCTTTGTTGCTCAAGTTGTTCAACTAGGTCACAATTTCTATTGAGCACGCGGGTTTTCTAGGGAGAAAACTCATCCTTCTCTTCGGTGAACCTAGAGTGCCACCCTATGAAGGCAACATGCATTTCAGTGGGAGGATTGTGGGGAGGTCGTGGTACCTTCAGCTGTCACTTCCAGTCAGCCCGTACTCCAAGAGACTGCAAGGTCAAATCGTTCCCATTTAGTATAGTGAATTCCCAAGGGTGATCAGGCTGGAGAACTTTGGGAAATTTCACAGAGGGAGAACACAGCAATTGGGGTGATTTTTGGAGCTGGAAATCATTGCTTGGAGGGAGGCCGAATTATTGTTGCTGGGGTCTGCGCAGGGGGTCACTGGGCCAGTTTTCGTGAGGCTTGGTTCAGCCTACTTGGGTGGAATTTTCACGTGAAAAATTCTCCCATCTTCTGGGCACAATTTTTAGGCTTCTATGCATAAGTTTGAGGAGTGATAAGGCACATTCAGCAGCAGACATTGTGTGCGACGCAGTTTCCAGGCTTGGAGGGCGTAGCACAAAAATTGGGTAATTCCGGGAGGTCGCAATTAGCCCAATTCCTTTCTGGGTTTGCTGGGTTATACCTCAGGAGCACACCTCTAATTTCGCAGAATTTTTGGAGATGATTTGGGCCCTCAAAATCCAGATTCCAGTTGCAACAATGAAGTAATTTCTGGGTGCAATGTACAGCCGGTTCTGAGCAGATTTCGTGGGGGTTTTTCAGCTACTCTCACCTGAGTATTTGCTTTCTTTTCAGCAAGCCCAGGTGCACACTTTCCACCACCTGATGTAACAAATTTTCAGACCATTATTAATAAAAAGGCTCAGACTTTGGTTGTTGCAACATGGTTTTTGATTTGTCTCTGTTTGTAAAATGTTTCCAGAAATTTATATTGGTTGAATGAGCTATTGCTTGTACATGTTTTTGATATTCCACTATATATTTCCATTAGGAATATTACATGAGGTGACAGTGGTGGCTGCTCTATTGTTGCCATAAGGTATCGATCTGCTTAGTGAGGCTTTGCACTAGGCCTACTAGATTTTGTGGTAACAGGTACTAGAGACATTTGTTGAGTTTTTGGGTGTGTGACACACTATGCCCACTGAAGTCCCTTTTTGTTCCAAGAATCCCTGGTTGAGATGAACAGTAGTTCCCCAAGGGTGTGTGACAATTAACGAACCATTGAATGTAGCCACTATTGGAAATGATATTGGATACCAAAAACCAAGTGCTTCTGTTGGACTATACCTACCTATATGCTCAAGCTCGATCTTTAATCAAGCCATCCAAAAAGCAAATTTGAATGAACCTGACATAGATAGCTTTAAGAACACATGGAAGATATTGCCAACTTCAAGGTAATTAGTATTTTTGTATTTAATAATCTTTTAATTAACAGTAGAAACTAGAAATCTTCAAACAAGTAGAAGTACTTTAAAAAATGTTCAGTCTTACGTTTTAAGCAAAAGGATCTTGACTAGTTTGCACACATCTTTTTAAGTGGAGGGGTTAAAGGTGGATCCCAGTAAAATCTCAGCCATCTCTGTATGGCCCACACCACCAAACTTTGTTAAAACTTGTGCACATTTGAGTTTGGTAATTATTCATCTCCTAAAAGCAAAATTGTTTATATGGAGCCAAGAAGTAGTGCATGAATTTCAATACTTAAAGAAAATAAAATGAAAATCCCAGTTCATTTATATGTTTTATTTGTTAAGAATTTTTGTAAGTTCTTGTTGATTCTGTTGCATAATTTGTTTTATATGGTATTTTCTTTTAGTGCTTCCGTGAATTTCTGCTTCAATTGGGCAACTTATTTCTCTTTATTGTTTGGAATCTAGTAATATTATGAACTGAGATTTATTGCTGATAGATACTGGAAATTGTTTCAGATGGAGGAACTATTTGAAGCGATGGATAATGCAGCAGCATTATATTTGAAATCCACGACTTTACTGTCATTTATTTTGGTTGAAGCATCATCCCTAGAACTGAATCCACCTTTTTCTCTAAGCATTTCTGATCGGCAACGCCTTCGTCGATACATTGATTGTTTAACTCACCAAAATCAGTCTATAGCACACAGCAGGGTCTTTTTATAGCGCAAATACCAGCAAAGTCTGTGAATATAGTGTGAAGCAAAAATTAAATCAGTTCATCAATTGATAAAAATTACTCGGAATATTCACAAATTTGATTACCAAAACCAATGCTTTGTAATTAGCTGTGCTTTGAAGTTTTGATCAAATTGTAAATTTGGGCTTGGACTTCAGCCTGGGAAAATAATTTTAGGGTAATGTAAATTATTGAAGAAGCTAGGGTGAAAACTGGGATTCAAGAAAAAGAACCACTCCTAGAAGAAGATTATAGCAGTCAAGTACCTGACAGAATTTCCAATGTAAATATTTGTATATAAAATTTATTAATTCTTTGCTTTGTCTAGCTTTCCTGAAAATGTAGCATTTCATATAATTTTGTTAATATCAATCATATTTCAAACGTAATGATATAAATTATCACATTTTAAATCCCATAGTTTATATTTATGATTGTCAATCTCTATCTTGTTTATCTTTATGGAAGAATATTTGCAACATCAAATTCCTCCATGCATATATTACTTCACACCTTCAGTCTCGACTCTCCTCATATTTTCTTGCGAGGAATTCATACAATTGGTGTGTGAGGGGGTGACTGATTTCTTCACTCCGTTGTTGCAAGTACTTCATGTTAATTGATTGGTATTAGAGACTTTTAATAGCGTAGTTTGTCTTGGAATTCTACAGATCAGTATGCCAATTGGTAGATTAGTTGAGATGTAAGATTGATCGTTCCTTTTTACTATCTACTATTTCAAGTGCATATCATTTGCTTGTCTAGATTTTGTGTATATTCTCTGTATTTGATTATCTTAGGAATTGATTCAGTATATTGCTACGAGCCACCAAATGGCCGCAAGGAGTTGAACCATGCAGGGTAGGTAGATTTCTTGATAGGAACTATATGAAATAGAAGACACTGTCTTTCAGTTTGATCACATGCCAAATGAGGATCAAAGCATCTGGATATTATCAGGGGTTCATATTGCGTGCATGTAGTTATTCTTATTGCAAGTTACAATATTCATAAAAGCCATTGCAAGTTCCAAGTTCCCAGTGGATTACTGACTTGAATTTTACAAGGATAGAATTTTAGAATTTTAGACTAAATTTCAACCACATGAGAAACGTTAATATCAAAATAAGGTGAACGAAATTGAATTGGTTTTGTTAGGAGCTCTATATCAGTTGAGGCCATTGATGAAGGGTAGTATATGCTGACACCATGCTTTTAAGAACATCTCTGCAAAAGGTTGAAGCAAGGTTAGATCTGCTAGACTCTGTTAGATAAGGTGAATAAAGTAAAAAGTGAAGTGAGAAAACCAGAAAGGAACCCTTACATTTCTCACAAGGATGTCCTCCTAGATGAGACAAAGAGCAGTCATAGTAAACATGAGAAAACCAACTCCATAGGAGTATTTCAGATTAGGGATAACGGACCTGAATGGGACTTTGGAGCCACATAAGTGTTGGAAAATGTAACTAGTTTCGGTCTTCATAATTGTCATTGTACTCATGTCAATATGTATATCTTATGTTACAAGAAAAAAAAGAAACGTATTATTTTTAAGCATGGGTTTCATGCTTCATTTTATTGGTTATCTAGGTCAAGCATGCATTTCATGTTCCTAGGGTTTCTCATGTCAAAAGAAATTTTTTTTTTTGAGTCAAGAGAGTCTTTGTCAATTGTATAAGGCCCTATTGGGAAACATGTAACATGTAAAAGATATTACTTTGAGTCAAGAAAGACCTTATGAGCCTCCAAGCACAAGTCGGCCCTACCAAACAAGAAGTCGGCCTAGAAAGGGGTATCTGACCTCATTAAAAGGTTATATATACAAGCAACTTCGACCTCATTTACCACTAATTTGATATATAAGCAAGACAAGTTCGATCTAAGCCAAGAAGAGGAAGAATAAAAGCGAAGAAGGCTAGAAGAGAAGGAAGAAGACCAAGTGAAGGAAGGAAAACTAATTTTTATCCTTTTATGTCCACACGTGTGAGGGTTAGGGTTTGTGCACGCCGACAATTGTAGGTCTGAGTCGCAGGAAGCCAAGAATTGCAGGTTTGAGTTGCAGGAGGCTGAGAATTGCAGATTCAAATTGCAAGAGGGCCGAAACTTTATTTTGACATAGTTTGACTCTCGTTGACTTTGGATACATTGACTTGCTTAAGGGAAGACTTCTTGAAAGGTTGACATGTGCCATAACAAAGGGTTTCTATTGTTCCAAGGGGCTGAAGTTGCAGATCTGAAGTAGCAGGCCGCAATTATGAAGTGAAGCAAATTTGAAGATGTTTGATCTTTTTTGTTGACTTGGTCAAACTTTGACTTGCTTAGAAGAGATTCTTAGAGGGCTGAGTTGGTGCTTGGAGGAGGGCTTGGTCTAGGGTTTTGGGTCTTGGTTTTTTCATTTGAAACAGATTCTATAAGAAGAGAAGATATTCTTTCTAGGTTTTCCCCTTGGAAGGGGTTTGACTTGGCTTGAAGCCTACTTGTGTCCATTGTCTTTACTATTTTTGCTCTTGATAATTGTTTGATGAAAAGATCTAATAAAGAAACATAAGAAAATAAATTTAGTTCACAAACAATTATTAAAGTTAAGGAGAATTGAATTAATAGTTGCCCTACTACATTCTCGAACATGGGTTCAGAGTTAAGGTGAACAAAGAGAAGGCAACTGGAAGATCTTAATGTTGACACAAGAAGGAATTGCTTGTCAAGGGGAATCATTAACATAAATACACAAGGAAAGAATAAGAAGACTTGATGACCTAGAAGGAAGGTTACTACATAAATCTTTCATCAAATATCTCATCATTTCAAGAAGAATCAAGCTATCATGGAAGGAAGGAAGAATAAGCTAGTGCAACATCTTGAAGAGAAATAAGCATCAAGGAATCTTGAGATCATCATCTCATTGAAGTTGTTTAAAGACACTATTGTTGAACAGATCCTAGTGAGGGCATCTTTGAAGTCTCTTTGAAGGTCTTGAAAGCATCAAAATAGTTGGAAATCATCAAGGAGGACTCTTAGTGGAAAAGTGTCATATTGTCTTCTATGTCTCAACCTACCAATCATATGGTTACATTTTGCAAGGAAAGAAAAAATCTCATTGGATCAACAAACTTCCTTGCATGGAAGAAGAGGATTGACTTTGGCACTCACAAAAAATGAAGTCATGGAATATGCCCTTTGGTGAAGTTGTTGAACCAAAATAGGAGAAGACTCGAGAATTAGCAAAATACAAGAAGGGAGAAGTGAGGGCACAAAGGATCATTGTTGAATCTATTAAGGATCTCGTTGCTCCCTTTGTTGTTGATTTGAAGACATCCAAGGCTATGTATGACAAGTTGGTAAAGTTGTACTCTATAAGTACATTAGGTCAAAATATTTCCTTTTGGAATCAACTATATAGAATAAGGAAGTCAAAGGATGAAGACATGGCAACTTATCTTATGAAGATCTCACAAATAAGGTACTAGTTGCAAGGGTTTGGGGAAGTTGTTTTCAATTATGAGATGGCTACTTGTGTATTAAATGCTCTACCATATGGTTGGAGCAGTTTTGCAACTAGCATCTACTCTAAGAAGGATACTACACCTTTTGATCAATTATGGGCTCAATGCATCTTGGAAGAATCTAGGATAAAGGCAAAGGATGACACTGAATCAAATGAAAGGTCTCAAGCCTTTATTACAAGATCCAAGAAGATAAAGAAAGCGAAGTTTGGAAAGTCCAAAAGAAAACTAGATATGTCCAAGATTTAATGCTTTGGATGCAATGAATATGGACACTTTAAGAGGGATTGTCCAAACAAGATGAACAACAAAAGAAAGAAAAGAAGTGAAGCTCACACAACTTGAGAAAAGGAGAATCTGAGAAGACGCTGAAAAGAGAAAATCCTAAGGATCTTTACTATTGAAGGAAGCTCCACCCTACTAGGCTCTTTATGCAATATGCCTTTCTTTTATTAAGTAGAAAGTAGAGTACCATGCATTATTGCGTTCTCTAGAAAAGTCTTGGTTTTTGTAAAAGCATGGCATCATAGATAGAAGCATATGATAGTAGAGAAATTAGAGTCTACATAATCAATTTGCTTTGGGGGGGATCATCTAGCTGAAACAAAATGATAATGCGAGACCTTGTTGCATATTATAGTTCATCCAAACATTTTCTAACATAATGTTAAAGGTGGTCATTTTGCAAAGATGGACCATCAAGATCCTATAAGAAGCATCATTTTGGAAGGTTCTTGGAAGAAGCATTATGACTGGTATATATTCCATCTAGTATGGAAACAATACTCTTGAAGGATGAAGCAATGCAGATGGTCAAGATGGAATCTTTCTTGGGAAAATAAACTTATCTTCGACATAAGAGGCTCATTCAAGAAAGTATGGCTAGATGGTTGTATGGAAGCAAAGGTATGCATATTTTAAGTAATTCTTCTCTAGGGTTCATATCTACAAGAATCTTGCAGAAAGAGTTAGTTCTAAAAGTATGATTGGTAAGTCTTCCATATGTTTACATGATGCTTGAATAAAGAAATTTGACATGTTTTGGAATGGCTAAAAGATCAAGACTCGCTTACAAGATAGCATGACATAAACATATTTTTGATCAACATCAAGTATGACCTCCGGAAGAAAGAAAGGGAGTTTATAATCACAACTCCAAGGAATATATTGTAACTTATTAATCGATTTTGATCCATGGGCACCTTGATTAAAATTGATTGCATGAAGAAATATTCTTTTACAATATGGAGTTGGATCATGCGAAAGAATGTTGATCTCAAAACAAATTCTTTAATGAAAAGGGCCATCATGATAAGGTAAGTATGTTTTGGTATTGGTTATCTAGTTAACATTGTTTTTCTACCAAAAAGAATATTGCAGAGATACATAATAACAGTTGAGGCAAGTTCAATTGTTTGTATTGAACTACATTCAAAGAACATATGGATTGAGTGAATGGTTTTGACTATCTTTGAAAGATTATGTAGTCCATATGTTTACATCATCTTGGGATTGAAAGGTAGTAGTATAAGAGGATAACTTGATGTTTTTAAAGATCACTTTCATGTTTTGGATGGCTCAATACAATGCCTTCATTGATAATAACTAGAGGAAAGTGATATGCAAGGTTGATGGCTTGAATCTTGTCACAAGATTGAAGGAGGAAGATGACTCCACATCATCCAGGAAGAAAGAAGATCAATATGATGAGATACAAAGGAAAGAAGGATCCATGTGGCTATCTCCATAAAGAGCCGATAACTAATACACTTATGAAGACAAGCTAGAAAGCTTGTGGTTATGACTTCAATTGAAAGGAAGTGAAAGTATCTCCTCTATGATTTAGAGGGAGTAGGAAGTCTCCTTGAATAATTAAAAAGGAGCAACGATCAATTCCCTAATCAAGAGGGAATAAGGATCTCCTGTCTGGTTGAGAGGGAGTGATGATGAGCATCACATTTGTATTCTCTTCTTCATGTGTCATGTACTAGGCTAGGACTAACATCGACGCACATCTAAGCAAAGGTCATGGAGGGAGAATGGAGGATTGGATAAGCATATGAGATTTCCTTGAGGATAGAAAATCCACGATAAGAAGTGGACTGACACTCTTTGAGGATTGGACAGGTATCCAAGATAAGAGTGGTCGAAGAGGACCGATATTCTTTGAGGATTCGGAACCCAAGACAAGAATAGTTCTAAAAGGACATACCTAGTGAACATTCAGATGGGGTATGTACCTTGAAGAGGTAGTGTGGCATCTCATGTAAAACCTCTCAGTGTTATGCTCTGATACGAGAAGAGTGTGTCAAGTTAAGGCCTTACTATGTTGACAATGTTGGTCATGATGTTGATGCTTAAAGATGGCTTACCAGTCCGACTTCTTCTGAGAACTCTTTAGTTTGAGAATATCCTTGTACCGTTTGTACAATTGTGAATACCTCTCTAGTTAAGAGGGAGTGTTAGAAAATGTAACTAGTTTCGATCTTCATTATTGTAATTGTACTCATGTCAATATGTATATCTTATGTTACAAGAAAAAACTGATTATTTTTAAGCATGGGTTTCATGCTTCATTTTATTGGCCATCTAGGTCAAGCGTGAATTTCATGCTCCTATGGTTTTTCATGTCAAAAGAATATTTTTCTCGAGTTAAGAGAGAAATTTTCAATTGTATAAGACCTATTGGGAAAGATGTAACATGTAAAAGATATTACTTTAAGTCTAGAAAGTCCTTATGAGCCTCCAAGCACAAGTCAAACCTACCAGCAAGAAGTCACCCTGAGAAGGGGTATTCGACCTCGTGGAAAGCCTCTCTCTCTCTCTCTCTCTCTCTCTCTCTCTCTCTCTATATATATATATATATATATATATATATATAGGCTTTCCACGAGGTCGAATACCCCTTCTCAAGGCCTCATTTACCACTAGTTTAATCTTCAAGCAAGGCAAGTTCGATCTGAGGCAGGGAGAGGAAGAAAAAGAGCGAAGAAGGCTAGAAGAGAAGAACAAAGACGAAGTGAAGGAAGGAAAACTATTTTTTATCCTTTTATGCCCACACGTGTGAGGGTTAGGGTTTCTACAGGCCGAAAATTGCCAGGGCCTTAATAATAACCTATACTCATTTTGTAGAACTTGAAGCAGATTGAAAGGGTTGGTGCCTCATAAAAACAAGGTTTGAGCCTTGGGAATATCAGGTTTTAGCATGTATTACATAAAGGATTGGAGTCCTCTATAAGATCAAGTTGGAGCTTGGTGATGGACAAGATTGGAGCCTTGGAGTGCACATTGAAATCTTGTTGACTTGAAGACCGATGTCTTCATCTAGGGTTGGAGCCCTGATCTTTGTTGTACTTAATTTATTGGAAAAAGAGGAATGGTGTCTTTACCATATACTGATTAATAAAATCATTTATTCTACCATTTTTCATCTTGTGTTCTATCTAAGTAAGTGATCTTAACTAGTAAAAAATAACAATTATAAAAAAATAATGATTCACCTCCCCTCTTAGTGCTTTCAATAGTTTCTATTGTTCCAAGGGGTTGAATTCGCATATTTGAAGTAGAAGGTAGAAATTTTGAAGTGAAGAAGATTTGAATAGGTTTGACCTTTGTTGAGTTGGTCAAACTTTGACTTGTTTGGAAGAGATTCTTAGAGGGCTGACTTGGTGCTTGGAGGAGGACTCGGTCTAGGGTTTTGGGTCTTGGTTTTCTCATTTGAAACATATTCTATAAGAAGAAAAGAAATTATTTTTGGGTTTTCCCTTTGGAGGGGTTTTGCCATGGCTTGGAGTCTACTTCTTGTGTCCATTGTCTTTACTATTTTTTCTCTTGATAATTGTTTGATGAAAACATCTAATAAAGAAACATAAGAAGATAAATAAATTTCACAAGCAATTATTAAAGTTAAGGAGAATTGAATTAATAGTTGCACTACTACATTCTCCAACAAGAATATACCTTGACATGAATAGAAAAATAAGTGCTTGTCATGAAAAAATGGCCACACACTTTGTGGCTGCAAATCAAAGAAAAATGTCTCAAGATATTGACCATAACAAGTGAGCCATGCCAATGTCATCCTCTTATTTTCCTAAATAATTTTCATCTTTCGGAATTGATACAACCAATAAAATTATCTTAGCCACACCTGATCATCCGGTCATTAACTTTTGGTGTTATTCTACAAAATAAATAAGGTTTTCCATCCAATTGTTGGAAAATTGGGTTTGTAAAAAAAACATAAGATGCAACCATCACCCCAAGATATATGGCCACACAACTGATAAATGGTTTCATAGGCTTTGCAGTTGATTGGTGGCATTGGTTGCTACAAAGAACTAAAGATGAATTGATGAGTGATCCCAAAGTAGATGAGGTAATAATACAAGTCTTGACTGCACAATTTCATGGTCTTGAGACTAGTATAGATCATGTCCATCTTGCATGCTCATTTATGATTCAAAGGCTTGTAAGTTGCTTATCACGACCAATATTTTTGTTATATTAATAATAGAATCAAAGAAAAATAATGATCATGCATATATAAATATATAAAATATTATATCAGAAGCTTTCCATGGGCACTTATAGATGCAGTAGAGAAATATTTTAAAGACAAAGGCATTACCTTAGAAGGCATGTATATAGCAATGGAAGATCCCCATATCTGGATAGTAATCCAAGAACATTGTATGGCTAAAAGAGTGAACAAAGATTTCAAAAGATATGAAAATATGTTTGCATCATCTTTATGCAAAAATGTAGGGAATATGCCAGAATGGGGATGTGGTGCTTATAATTATGGTCACTAGACTACAAAAAAAAAATTCAATGCAAGAAAAAGGATAAATACTATACTTTTATATCTATATTTCCCCCCGATTTTGGAATATTGTAGCCAAGCTTGGCATTTCCATTATGGAAAAACCAACACACACACGCGCGCGTATTTTAATCAAGTTATCGTAAGTTTCTTCAAGTCAGATTAACTCCTCAAGGCACCCATTCCGACCATGTGTGTGACTATAAATACAAGATTGGTTCCAATCCAAAAGGGAAATGGAAATTCACACATCATATACTTTTGTTCTCAAGCGAAGATCATTTAATCAAGTAAGAAAGAATCGATCTAGAGTTTGTTTCTATCTCTCCTTCAAGAAGTCTTCTCTCCGAGGTTTGTTTGAGTTCAACAGAGGTCCAAAACACTCTTTTTGAGGTTTGTTACGTCATCTCTTTGTTCAACAAAAGGTTGGAAGTCTTTTTCCATCCAAGCTAAGATATCTGAGGTAATCTGAGGCTATAGAAGGCCACCCGAATAGCTACAGACCGATTTCTGAAGTCATCTCAGTGCAAGTTTCTATGGAGGATATATATGACTAAGGTCCAAGATTTTTGTATGTTTAATGGCATTGACCCGAGCCTTCAACAGTCATCTTTCTGAGCTTGATCGAGCCACATATTGAGTGGTAATAGTTACAGTCTCTCTCTCTCTCCATTGACTAGACTTTGGACATTGTAATCTGATTGGTTGTCAATAATTATGCCTTGACAGTGTTGGTTGTTGTACGCATTGTATCTCAGTTGAACATTGCATGAACATCTCCTAAGAAGAAGATTGATTTGGGTTTTCCTCCTGGTGGGGTTTTTCCCTAGTCTTTGACCAAAAATCTATCTCATTGTGCATGGTTGTCTTCTATTATTCATTGCTATTATTTTTCTCTCTATAATTGCTTAATTGTTTTAAGAATAATGTAATTGAAAATCATATTGTTTTTAAGTAAATATAACAACAAAGAACTTGAGAAAAGATAACACCTGATAGATCTAAAGGAAGCATAAGAAGAGTAAAAGGTATCCCAAAAGGATTCCATATTTGAAGAAAATATGAGCTCCCCAAAAGAATTATGTATGTTACAATTTCAAAAACCAGGCCACTGGGCTCATCAATGCCCATAGACGAAATCTTATTCAAAATTGGAAACATTATTTGCTAAAGAAATTGAACCAGAATGGTGGGATTTAAACTACTGTTCTCCCATAGATCAACTCGATGGAAATATAGTTTTTCTTCACCCCTATGAATTCTTCGAGGAAATTGATCACACCTCATATTCTTCTTCAAATGAATTTAGTGACCTAGTAATAATTTGACTTTTGCATGTTTATTACGCAGCATAAAAATATCTTGAGTCAAGGATCAATGAGATTGACCAAAATTTAAAACAAATCCCTACAAAGAAATATGTAGAAGGAAAATATGCTCCAAGAGAAAGATGAATTATTAAGACAATTAACATTTCCCTATCCTCCTCAAGCTAAAAAGAAATATCATAAAGGAGCTAACAATAAATATGCTCCTATAGATTTGTATGAACATGAAACATGCCATAAATATAGATAGAGCTTCGAAAAAGATAGGGAATGATTCCTAAGGCTACAAATTAAAAAACAACAGAGCATCTTGAAAAAATCAATTGAAGCTATCAAATAATTGAAGCAAGAGCTTGAAGAGAAAGGAGTTGAGAGAAACAAGTCATTAGGGGATGAATTATCAAGAATATTTGAAACTCAAGCCTTGACAAATCTTCTGACAATGTACAAGCAATTGCTACATTCATCTAGGGGCACTTCATTAAAACTTCTCGCTTCATTAAAATTCTTCACCTCAGAGAATTACGGACTCAATGCATAGAAAAATAACATATGCACTTCTATGAAAGCTGCCACTTTAGGTTTTCACACATATCTACATATGTGTGTGAAAACTTATCACTTTCCCCAAGTAAGAATGACTCAAGCTCAAAGAGAGAGAGCTTCAAAAGACTCAAACTCGACTCTATAACTTTGAATGCCTAGAATGAATGAACTCCTTATTTATAGAGTTTAGGGGGAGCAAGAGTGGTGGAAAATATGGAGACTCGTAGATTAGAACTTATTTTCCTTATCATCATAATTACTTGTGATGTTAGTTGTTTCTTTATTACTTCTTTACTTTTGTTCATCAAGTAATTACCAAAACAATGAAGATCACAAAGAGACAGAGTACACAAGATTTAGGCTCCAAGTCAGGGAAAAACACCTCTAAGGGGAAAACCTAGAAAATGCTTCTCTTCTTCTTTAGAATCTACTTACAAAGAGACTTCCAAGACATAAAGACCAAAGCAAACAAACCCTCCAAGCCCTAAGCCAACCCCCAACAAGATCTTCCTTGAGACAACTTCATAACTTCAAGACTGCTTCCTTGATCCTATAACTTTGGCCTATGCAGCAAAACTTCAGCTCTGCAATTTCGACCTCCTGCAACTACTTCAAAATTTTGGCTTCCTACAATTGGCAGCTTCACAAATCCTAGTGAGACAAGGAAAGAGATTCTTTGATAGACTTCGACTTCTTCTCCTCTTCTTCGTCCTCCCAGCTACTCTTCTTCACCTTCACTATTGCAAATCAAAATTTCTTGAGATGAGTGACCAAATGAGTCGAGCTTCACTCCTTTATATAGCCTTTCTTGAGGGTCGAATTCCCTCCCTTTAGGCCGACTCGGTCTTGGGCTTATCCATGGATTTTTCTTGACAAATACATATTTTCCTTCATTACAATGAGTCTTGTGACCACTCAAACTAGCCAGAGACCTAAAGGGGTTTCCTAGAAGGGAAACTGCTAGGCCAAGGGAAACGGTGAAGGCTTAGCCCATTGTCACCACGGAAAAGACTCCTTGATCTTTACAGAATTTCACCGATGGGAGCAGTCCCAGTAGTATAGGAATCGCTTGTAAGTATATGTCATTGGATAGATGGTAAGTGACCTTGAAAACCCTTTCCCTAAGGTGGATTGAAGGATGGAGCTTTCTTGCTCTTTAAGCAAGGGGCTTGGTCCACTAGGGGTAAGGGATGAGGATTGGAGGGTTGATGAGAAGCGGGACCACACAGGGCCAAATGGACCCAGTTCAGGTTCGGGGATGGAATATATCAACCAACAATGTTCTTATCTTGTACAAGGTGAGAGGAAAGGATCAGAAAATAATACACTTAAAAAGGTTAAATTGATCCTATTGAGGTCTACCCTTGGGGATGCCTAGGAATATTTCGATCCTAGATCTAGGGCTCAAGATTCTCAAAGATCCCACTATGAGAATGGCTTGAAAATTTTTGGAGAGGGAAGGGACCCACCAACACATTAGCCTAGGGAAGATCGAAATTTTTCCTTGGGTCAATTCCCGGGAAATTGATGTCCTAGGTGACCCTTAAGGGGTAGACCTAGTAAAAGGTGAGAAAAATGGAAAATTATGGATTAAATGATCATCCTTCTATGGATCAATGCCTTATTTCAGTTGGGGATATGGATTCAAGGATGATTAATGAGTAAGAACTTGGTTTCTTGGTCAAGGAGGCTTGAAAAATCAACTTCGTCCAATATTGGTGTAGAGAGAAGAATAAGAGACTTTCAAGCATATATACTTTTAGAAAGAGTGCAATCTTATTGAGAAAATATATCTCTAGGACATTTCATTCATATGACATTGTATCGTACATTAAAATTTTCTAAAACATGCTCAATTCCACATTACATTCATGCAGCAACTAGCCCTAATTATAGTGTAAATCATCAGTATGCAGCAACAAGAATAATAACATTAAGAAACGCTTACAATGCCATAGAGTATATCCAACCAGCAACTTGTTGCAATAACAAAGCTCCAAGAGAAGAAAAATAGCCCAAATCCATACATCAAAATTCATCCATCTCCAAAATTCTCCTCCAATGAAAAAGTATGAATTCTTTAAGAGAGAGATATCCAATCCAAAATGTGATGATACAAATGAATGCAACTAACATTAATATATAGGCTCCTAAGGAGCTCAAATTAGCGTAAGGGGCCCCTAATGGCTTTAATAATAAAATAATGTGTAAATAACAACCATATTGGTGACAAGCCCATCAATTTAGCTCATAGGTGTAAAAATAAGCCACATAAGGGCCAAATAATGATGTATACATGTCGTAGGGCCCTCCATGAGTCCTAGTAACACCCTGAAGTGCAAAAATGAGGAAAAAATCCCTTAGAATATGCTGGACAAGGGGGTGGTCCCTTGTTCTCCAAGTAGTAGACCTGTGGTGCCCCCAATGGGTGTGGGGGCACATAATGGGTTTCCAAATGGATTAGAGATGCCTATAGATGCTATGTAAAAGCTCAGATGCTAGAATATTCTTACAAGCCTTGGGGCACCCTCCAAGTGTGTGGTGCACTTGTGGGGTTGGTTAAGCATGGTGCATCGTCCTCATCCAAAAGTGGATCTCTAGTAATCTATGAACAACTGAAGGGGTCCATGAAGCATCATTTGTTTCTGTGGAGGCCCATACCTCTCGATACACACCCTATGTGTGCCAATATAGCCCTTGGGGGTCAGGATCTCGTATAGGGAGACCAAACCCAAATGGAAACCATCTGTGATCCTGCATAAGATCCAATGTGCCCCCTAGGCTTCCAGTACAACCAATGATTAGAATAATCATGTAATAGAGTTTACAAACCATGGATGACAAAATGGGGACTTCATAATGGCATGCTCTTCCGTAGTGGGCTTTGGCATTTGACAATGTCTCTAGGCTCCAAAGGGGGTTAACCAAGCACCTCATTAGGTGGTTTCAACCCTTAAAGGGGGTACATCCCTCTAATGGGGGGTGGCAAGTGATAAATAAGTAAAAAGGAATAGGGAGTAAGAGGGAAAATATTGGGTCACATATTGGGGCATAGGGGCAGCCAGATAAAGGGAAGCCCACACCTGGGTATATAATGTGTAGGAGGGAGAATCGTGGTACATGAGGTACCTCGACCTTGATTTTTCCACCATTCCTTCTATGTAGTTTTCTTTTCATGATTTTTCTTTAATTTTTTGCTTAGGGCTCAAACGAATAAGAGCATGATGTGTAATATGTAGCAGAGATTACCCCCTTTTAAGTAGGGTAGTTTATTACCCTCCAGAGGTTGGGACAATCATGAGTTCCTGAATGATTAAAGAGGCTCATCTAGGGCCTATGGAACCAGGTTGATGGCCATGGATTGGGGTAGAGCTCATGTATTGGATTTTTGCCATGTGTTAATTATTTTTGTCCCGACCATCTTTTGCATTTTGTGGTACAATTTCTTGTTAAATGTTGCCAATTATGCTTTTTCTTTTTCTTGTAGTTGCATCAACCTCTGGGGCATCGTTCCAGGCCTGACCCATGGTGGGGGCAAGGGGATAGGGAAGTTGACCCTATGTGGACCCATAATGGTAATGTGGACCCAAGTGGGATAAATAATGGATGGGAATATAGTGAGTGAAAAGGGAGTAATATATGTGGATAAGGGAGCAAGACCACGCACCCAAAGTCGGGTTTTCCCAAGTAGTACCACCCTAAAACCAAATGGTCAATAAAGGAGATCCCACGGGACTAAGGTACAAAGGTAACACCCAAAGGATATTAAGGGACAAGATCACAAACTAAGCCCACTCTTTCCGCCGAATCCCCCTATCAATCCATGCCCATAAGTATCCATGATAAGTAGACCCAATACCTAATTACCAAATGATACGACATACCTTTAGATTCCGGAAGCCCACCTTCAAACATATGATCAACACAGGTAGGTGAGGGACCACATGGCAGGCTCAAGTGGCAAAGAAATGACACAATGAGTTGGCAGGAGGTTGCAAGGCGTTGTTGGCTACCGGCTAAGGTCCATTATGGAGAAAAAATTCTCCTAGGGATATCACCCACAAAGCAGTGGGTAACAAGTCCAAATGGGACTGTGACACATGACCAATATTATTCATCCTAGAAAGACCTAGAATACCTAAAAGCATGAAGAACATGCTTTTGAATCAAACTTGAGTATGAAACCCATACTCCAAAAATAAAATATAATTTCTTTTTCATTATTTTTCTCTCTTAATAAATAATATGCAATGTTATGGTATCATAAAGAAGACCGAACCTAGTTACAATTTTCAACACTCCCTCTTAACCAAGGAGGTATTCATGGTACAAGGAATGTCAATCTTGAAGCATTCTCATAAGAAGAGTCAGATTGATAAGCCATTTTTTGTAAAGCATCTTTATCATAACGAACATTGTCCCTAAAGGCCTTATCTGGACAAACTCATCTTTAATCATGAGCATTATGCTAGGAGGCTTTATGTGAGCTGCCACACTACCTCCCAAGGCACATACCCCATCTAGATGTCTACAAGGTATGCCCTTTTAGGACTATCCTTATCTTGGATTCCAAAACCTATATCCTTAAAGAATATTGATCCATTCAGATACACTTATCTTGGATGAGCTACCTCATCCTCAAAGAGCACATTAGGGGAATTTTGAGGTCTAAAATGGGCCTCCTAAGTGAAATGTACAATCAAAATTCACTTTATGAGAACCAATCACATTTTAGGGGATGAAATCATCCCTAATGGTTGAGATGGCATTGCCTGAGTTAAAGGTACTTACTTGTCACTTTTTCAATGGTGAATACAAACTCATGGTTAACCATGGTAGTTCTCCAAGTGCTTTTAAATTCAAAGTAAAGTACTCATACTAAATGTCATTTCACACTTTTTGAATAAAAATATATTATTTTCATTTCATATTTCTTGAAAGAAACAATGCATATCCCTATACATTTATTATATTATATTATTTTTATATAGTATATAAATTACATGTTATCATACAATTTAAATAATATGAATTTTAATTAATAGCATATGATATAATTAATAATTTATAAATTTATATTTGTATTTTATTTCAAGTTATTTAAGTACAATGAAAAATTGCATTATTTGTTTAATGATAATGATTTTTTCTTGAAAAGCTCATTCTTATTTATAGTCACATCAATACAATTTTTTTATTAATTTTATTTTGGTACAACTTTTGAATTGAATTTAACTATGGTTACATGGATTGTGGTGCAAAAAGTGAATTGAAAATTCACAAATATTATTTTATTGGTTTAACTATTATTTTATTATTTCCTTAGGAGGCCCATTTTAGACCTCAAAATTCCCCTAATGATCTATCATCGACTTCTTTCCCTGGATTCTCCAATCCATAGGAAGTCCCAATCTAGATGTTTATCCAATCCTCTGGACTACATTCTTTATTTATGCCATTCACTAAGACTTATGGGTGTTAGTCCTATTCTAGTGCCTAACCCATAAAGATAAGAACTATCCTATATCACTCCCTCTCAATTAGGAAAGAGATATCCACCAAACCAAACTTACCTCTTAGGTACTCAATCTTCTTGTTTGGTAACGTTTTAGTCAGTATGTTTTCTACCTATTCATCTGTAGATAAATAGTGTAGCTCCATGACCCCTTCTCATACCAAGCTTTTGATGTAGTGTCACTTGTTGTTTATATGCTTCGTCTTAGCATGAAACACCGAGTATTCTATTAGTATTATGCAACTCTGATTATCATAATGTATCCATGTCGGACTAAGCGATCCATAAAACAAGTTTGATAGCCACTTCTTGAGGCAAACCACTTCCTTACAAACCTCGCTTGCAACAACATATTCAACTTCAGTACCATTCAAAGCAACTGAATCCTTCTTTTTTCTCATCCATGAGACCATGGAATATCCTAGGTTGAAGCATGCACATATTGTGCTTCTTCCATCTGTCTCACTGTCACTCGAATCTGAATATGTATATCCCACGAGTTGGACTTCATTACCATTGTATCGGAGGCAATGATATATAGTCCCATGTAAATATCTTATGATATGCTTGGCTACAACCCAATGATCATGTTTTGGATCCATTTGAAACTGACTTAGGACATTTACTGCAAAACAAATGTTTGGTCTTGTGTTTACTAGATACATCAAGGACCCAATTAATTGTTTGTAGCAAGTTGGATCCACCAGAATATATTTTGAACTCCTCAACTTCTTTAAATTGGTAATCATAGGAGTCATCATAGGATTGCAATCCATCATGCCATACTTTTGAAGCATCTTGATCACATAATTACCTTTACCAAGATATATCTCTCTTGGCTTATGTCATACTTCTAGTCCCAAATAATAATGCATAATCCCAAGATCCTTCATATCAAATTAGGATGATAACTGCTTCTTTCCTTCCTGAATCCAATGCTCTACACTTGTAACAAGTAGATCATCCACATACAAGAGTATGATAACTATATCATCATGGACCACCCTGATATATAGGTTAAGATATGCAGTATTGTTGGTACAACCAAATCTCAATAGGTATGCATCTATTCTTGCATACCAAGCCCTGAGTGCTTGCTTTAAGCCATATAGAGCTTTCTTCAATATGCAAACATGAGTCTTTGTCTGATTTATTTCAAGTCATTGAGGTCGCTCAATGTAAACCTCCTCATCAATGGTCCCATTCAGGAAATTGTCTTGACATCCATTTGATGTATGTTCCATCCCATAGTAGCAGCCAACGAAAAAATGATCATATGGTTGTATGCCTAGCTATGGGAGCAAATGTTTCTTCACAATCAATTCCTTATTTCTTCTTTCTGTGAGAAGGATCTTCCTACAAACCTTGCTTTGTATTTTTCTATGCTCCCATCTGCAGCATGCTTTATCTTATAAATCCATTTTGAAGTGACTATAGATTTTTCACTTGGCTTAGGGATAATCTCCAAGACATCATTCTTCATTATGGACCATTATTCTTCCTACATATCATTCCCCCACCCTTGATGTTTAGTTGCATCTTGATCAAAGGAGGATTCTACTTCAATAAGCCTTATCATGTATGAAACATATCCAAAATAACTTTTTGATCAATGGTTTTCATTAATGTCAACCCAAGTAGCACCAAAGGCTACCCCGATCTTGCATGGGAATTTTGACTTGAAAACTTACTCTATTTCGAGTTTCTATTTGTCAAGATTATTTCCGTTGATATATGGCACGTCGCGTAATTCTTCACGGTTTGAGAGAGATTCATGTTTGAAGTTAGTAACCCTAGTTAGTGGGATAAAACCCCATGGGGTTGTGCCATGACACTAATCATTAGTTGTGGTCATTGAATAGTCAATAATTAATAATTTTTTACACTCCTAAAATCCCTCCAACGTTCACTTGTTGAAGACCCTCTCAACCTGAGCATTTATATAAATTGTGACCCTCATTTCCTCCTGATGCAAGGATTTCACTATTTCTATAAAATATTTTCTGTGAAGCTTCAAATACTGAAAACAAAACCCATTTGAGCTAAAATCCTCATGACGTGCGTGACCGAATTTCAGATATTGGTTTGCTATATTTTTGGAGATATGATCTGAGGAAGTTAGGGTTTTTGCAGGATTCCAATTTTCATTTCAAAGAGGTGACCTTGGGAAATTCATCATAACTTTCTCTCTGAGCATGGATTCAAATTTCGTAAAAAGTGACAAAAAGAGGACAAACTGTAGTTTGTTGGATATGTTTTTCAGGACCGAAGGTTGAAACAGTGACACGTGACACTTCATACAAGTTTTCTATACTGAACCAGTCTATAATTAGATCATCATAGGAGATTAGGCATAACTATTTATTGAAGAATCCAATATTTTTCAGATCTACAAGGTTGGAAAGAGGACTCAGAGGGCTACCACAGGGCACAATTTTAGACCATGGAGTTTTGAAATTACATAGATACAACAGATTCAATATCGAGCTTATATAAGGCAAGAAAAAACATGCATTCTGTTGATCATGATCATCTCCCCATTAAAATTTCCATGGACCATCTGGTTTAAATCTTCTAACTCCTTTGCCCTGTCTTGCAAAGTGCCTTAGTTGTCTATCGTTGTGCTCCCCTAACTTCAAAATCGCATTCTAAAAGGGTGAAAATTCAGATTTGAAAATATATTGGGCTTAGCACCCTTCAGTCTTAGTCTCTGCGCCTCCTTTTTCCACATGACCCAGCCCCGAAACCCTGTGCTAGATCAAAAGGCTTCTATTCTATAAGGCTATCGGGCATGCTTTGAATCGTCCGATCGAACACAAATCAACTTACCGCAGCTCTTCGCCTTTGTGGTCCCCGCGCCCTAAAATCACCGCTCAAAAACCAGCATGTTTATTTCGCACCGCCTTTCGAAGGCGGGCGGTATTCCGCAAATCGCAGCGATTCCATTCAACAGCTGCCACGCGTCCCAGGCCATTGTTTCAATACCGCCCTATTTCGCGCGTTAACGCCTGATCCAGGATGCGCAACGAAATTTATGCTAACCATCAGATCTATAAGCCTTCATCCAACGGTGGTTGCTTTTCAAATTTGCACGGATGTTAGTCTAGGCGTACAGTGTCCCGGGCCCGCCACTTCATCGCTCTCCAATGCTTTTGGACCGTTGATATCGTTGGCACATCGTGCGGCTCAGATCGTTTTTTTTCCCAGCTGTTGACCCGGTCCATCCCCACGTCATAATTTCCACGTGTCATTTGCGTTCTCCTCCACCATTCATATATCCCGTTTACGTGTCATACCTCCGTGTTTATGTCATGCACCTCCCCCTCATTCATCCATCGTAATTCCATTATATTTTTCATTTGCTACCCTCCATTTCTTCATCATTTACGTGCATTTCCTACCACCCCGCGTCGTTTCATCATTCCGCCTTGACTCTACCACCATGTCCATGGATCCCACCACGCCATCATCCTTGCGTTCGGTTTTCTTAACATGTTTGTGGGTGTTGCAGGTTGCGGTGATGAGGGATTGCCATTAATCTCTGCCTCCATTACTGAAGTCGAAGATGCATCCAAGGGTCGGCTTGCAGAGGAGGAATTTATGAAGGAAAGCCCTGGGTAGTTGCCGAGACATGACTCTCATTAAAACAGCAGAGTTCGAAATCTATCAGACCCTCCAGAGCCATTCAAAACACAGATCGAGCAGATGGAGAAATTAATGGAGCATCGAAGAAATATCAATGAAAAGTCAAGGATCGCAGTGTCCGGCACTAGGAAATTTAAATTCCAATTCAAAGTTGGAAGACTGGGAGTACAAAGCACAAGAAGCAATGCTTTCAAGGTTTTATTTTAGCCAGATTTTCTTTAGGAAAGGACAGAATGTTCATGTGAATTCATCTTTATACCGTGCTCTTAAAGAAGATTTCCTACCCAGTGCATTTATTTCTGCAAGCAGATTGTCAAGTACAGATAATATTACCTAGTCATTCACATATACACATTCGCCATTTTGTTTTAATGAAACAATTAATTTGCCGTCACCTACTTCTTTTATTAGTTTCTCTCTTGCCTTCCTCATAAAAAGGGAGGGAAGAAAGACATTTTATGGGTTCCAAACATTTTACAAGAAAATCGCGTTATGTGCTTGAAAGGCTTATTGTGAAGTACATTTTGTATAGGCTCTTGTATGAAGGCTCAGAGCCCGTAGGGTCTCAGTGAGGAGGAGTTCTATCTGTATTAGAAGATTTTGGTCTTTGGTATCCCACAGTATGTAACTTCCTTTTATGTGTTTAATACAACATTTCATTTTATCCCTCTTCTTGTATCATGTATTGGAATGCGAGTGGCTCACTGATTTTAGGTGAGGATTTATCCTAGTTGATACCCATACTTGGATCAGTCAAGTGCTTTAAATATTGCTCAGGCATGATATACTGTTTCATGTTCATTTCATCCATCTTTCTGCTATATTAGTTGCTTTGGGAGGGTGATTTTAAAACGCCATTGTCATGTACGTATTCTTAGATTGATAAGCCCATACATGGTTTTGTTGTGTATCTGGGTATCAGACCAAAGTTAGCTAATATATTCTTATATTTCTGTCACTGCATACACCTTCTGATATTTGATTTATGTGGCATATTACTTGAATCGACCCTCTCTACAGTAAATTGTCTCTTAACTGTCTGATGCTTTTGTGTTAGAGCTTTGCATCTTGTCTCTACAACATTACTTTCCATGTGGCAGTTTCTGTAAGTTTTGGTCCCATTTAAATCAATTTCCTTGTTTACAAGAGATAGTAGGAGAGCCTTTAGATTTACACCCAAGTTTTACTATATGCTCCTTGCTATGCTAAGATGTCTTAGGCACTGGTCTATGGAAACTCTAGGCTGTCTCTAGGAGCGACAATATTTGTCGACAACATCTTTCTGGTGCTGTTACCGGGGATCGAATTTAAGAAAATCATTATCCCTGGGCGTCGCCAAATCATATTCACTCTCTAATCAGGTGAGCACAGAGAGTTGAAAAGTTGCATATCTCTCACCTTGGTGACTCCACTGTGGTTTATTTGATAAATCTATTTGTAGTCCTGGCTCCCCGTAAGCCACACTTGAGGTTAGATACATCACAGTCAAAAACACCTTCAGTGTCTGACCCTGAGAAGATTATACATAAAAGAAGTTGGAAAGAAAAGAAATCAGTCCGTGCTAAAATCCCTGAGTTTTCCGTAGAATATTATCCATCTTCTTCTTCTCAAGAAGTTCTAGTAGAAAATCTCGACTCCACTGTAGGATACACAGAATATTATTCAGATAGCCCACCCAGGGGAAGTGCTAGAGTTAAATCTCATCCTCACCCCACTCCTGAGGTCGAAGAGGTTAAAGAAGTCATAGAAGTAGCTGCTATTAACCGCGAACTGTTCCCATCCACACCTCAGACTGCTGTACAATATATTCCTGTTGTTATTCATACTCCACTCCCACCTCTGCCTCTTCCTCCATTTGTACACCAGATTGTTGCGCAACCCCCACCTCCTCCAATGGCTAATGTTCCAGCTTTTTCGTTAAACAAATATGCTCCCCTGGCCTTACCTCAAGTGCTTAATGATATGCCACAGGATTATTTGAAGATATTGCCCAGATTCACTGGGGAAAATGAAATTGATGCTCAAAAACACCTTGAGACCTTCTGCTCTTTTACAGAAAACTTTAATGTAGAACATTTGGATGTAGTCTTAAGATCAAGGAAATTTACTAGTCAAAAAATGGTTCAAAACATTAGGAAACCGTTCTGTAACCACATGGGACGATATGGAAAATAACTTTCTCAGGAAATGGGGAGAAAAGAAAGATCATGGACAGTGTCTTACTGAGTTCAATACACTTAAGAAGAAACATAATGAAGGGGTGTCAGAATTCATCAAAAGATTTAACAAGTTATATTTAAATCTCCTTGCAGATATGAAGCCTCATCAGAATGCTACCAAAGTTGTTTTCATAGTAGCCTTTGACTCAGATTTTGGTTTCTCTCTCAAAGAAAGAAAGCCTGCCACCCTAGATGATGCTCAGTCAGATGCTCTTGAGTTGGAGGAAAATTTTTCTTTCACTGGAAAATTAAAAGTGAAAGATGAACAAGATACCAGAAGAAGAGGTAAAGAGGAAGTATCTACTTCTAATCAGGATAAGGATTCAGATAAAATTGAAGAAATGAGAAAAAATGATTAAGAATCTTTCTAATAAACTAGTCAAGCTTGAATTGGAGACCAAGAATGTAGCCTCCAAGAATTTCCAGAATGCTCCAAACAGCAGTTACAATCCTCAGTATAGAAAGCCACCCCTACAAATACTGCAAAGAGAAGCAAAGGAGCAGTAGGATCAAGTACCACACCCATTGTACTTGGAAGGCCCAGTAGATGACTCCACTGAAGATGTTGCCTATGAACTGTAAGATGCAAATCTTGTCTTATCAAACAATGATGAAGTAGAATGTCCATTGCAAGAAGAAGAAGAAGAGCTCAGAGACACAGAAGATGTAGAAATTGATCATTATTGCAAAAAGTTTAATGATTTCATGCAAGCACACTTCAACAGAAAATATGATCTCAGGTCTTCAAGGAAGAGAACTTGAACTCAAGATCAAGAAGAGGAGCCACTTCAAAAGGAAGTATCAGCTCAAAAGGAGTCAATGATGCAGAAAGCCACAGACAAAGGTAAGAGTCCTCTGAACAAACTTTTTCAATCTGATGATCAAATTCCTTCTTCTTCAAAAGTAGTCTTTCCTCCTAAAGCTGAGTCTGTATCAAAAGAAATCAAACCTTCAGCTGAAAATAAAGAGTCAAAAGAAGTTGTAATAGATAAGCCCCCTCCAGCTTTTAATTTGCAAAAGGAACTTGAGAAAGTCAAAATTCCAGTCCCTTTGACTGAGTTATTGAAACAACCTGCATATCAATCTCAAGTCACTTCTTTATTGCTCCCTCCTGAAGCATCAGTAATTCCAGATAGTCTTAACCTCCAAGAAGAAAGACCCATGGTAGTCTTTGGCCCACATGTTGAGGAGATAGACCGCTCTACTCCTCCTCTCTATGTGTCTCTAGTGATTCATGACCTGCTGTTACACAATTGTATGCTAGATTCTGGGGCTTCCCATAATCTTATGCCTCTGTCAGTCATGGAACAACTAGGACTACAAATCACATGCCCATATAAAGACCTATATTCATTTGATTCCAAAAGAGTTAAATTCTTGGGAATGATTAAACATTTAGTGGTCAACCTGGCCCAAATTCCAGCAAAAAGTGTAGTAATGGACATCATGGTGGCTAATATCCCAGCTCGCTTTGGCATGCTGTTGTCAAGGTCCCGAGGAACAAAAATTGGTGGGTCACTCAAATTAGATTTAACATATGCCACCATCCTGATTTTTGGTGGCCAGGAGAGGAGGTTATATAGAGAGACCAGATTTGTCAATATGGTGACTAAGGCTGACATCTCAGAGAATTCACCAGTCTATAGTAAGGAAGGAGATTTTTCATGCCTAATGCTGGAAGAAGATCAAAATTATGTTCATGAACCATCCTTCTGCCAGATAAAGACTGAGCAGCCTTCAGGGAACCATGAAGCAGGAATCTGGACTTTACATTTTGATGGAGCAAATTCAAGAGAAGGTAATGGGGCTAGAGTATTATTAATCTCTCCTACAAGAAAATGGATCCCACTTTCTTTTAAATTGGAATATGAGGCTACTAATAATGTAGCTGAATATGAAGCACTTCTATTGGGATTACAAACAGCCAGGAGCATGGGCATACAATATTTAAAGGTTCTGGGAGACTCTGAGCTGGTAGTCAGACAAGTCAGAAATCAATGTCAAACTAAACATCCATGACTGAGAGCTTATAGAAATGAAGTCCGGGACATGGTGGAAAATTTCTTCTCAGCATTTAATATCCAGTTCATGCCCCAAGAACAGAATAGAATGGCAGATTCTCTTGCTCTGGCTGCTAGTACCTTCCGCCCTCCCCAGAACCCTCTTTTGAGGTATGAAATCGAGGTACGTTACAGACCATCAATGCCTGACAATATTAAGCATTGGCAGGTATTTGAAGATGAGGAACAAATGAAGAGATTCTTGGAAACAGTGGGATAATTCTCTAATATGGAGATTGATGATTGTGAAGAAGAGGGGACTGAGAATATTTCATAAAATAATTGGGAAGAGAAGATGGCAGGAAGTAAAGTGCTGCAGCTAAAAGGAAATGTCATCCCTAGAGGGTTGGTGCCTCTAGAAAGATTATTTGATAAAAATGATGTCTCGTTGTAGCCTAGTAAAATGGTAGAAGAAGATCAGGTAGAAGACCTGAATTTGGGCACTGATGCTGAGCCCAAAATTGTAAAATTGTCCAAGAAGATACCAGAGGAATATAGGAAAAAATACTTGAAATTATTTCAGTCATACAAGGACGTATTTGCATGGTCCTATCAGGACCTTAAAACTTTGATATTAGTATAATGCAACATAAAATTCCTCTGAGGGAAGATGCAAAACCTTATAAGCAGAAGCTTAGACAGATAAATCCTCTGCTGCTTCCCTCGATTGAAAAAGAAATCAAGAAGCTGCTAAAGGCCAAAATAATTGTGCCATTAAGGTATTCATAATGGGTTGCTAACTTGGTCCCTGTCCGAAGGAAGAATGGAGAAATAAGGCTATGCGTGGATTTCAGAAATTTAAATAGAGCATCTTTAAAAGATAATTATCCACTGCCCAAGATGGACCACATCCTGCAGAAAGTGATGGGAGCCTCTAGAATGTCAATGATGGACGGTTTTTCTGGTTATAATCAAGTAGCTGTGCTCCCAGAGGATCATAAGAAAACTGCTTTCACTACGCCATGGGGAACATTCATGTATGCCAGGATGCCTTTTGGATTGATTAACGCAGGGGCCACTTTTCAGAGGGCCATGGACATAGCCTTTTTTGGGGAGCAAGATAAATTTTTGGTAGTATATCTTGATGATATTACAGTGTTTTCAAAAAATGATGCTGAACACATCGAGCATTTACGAAGAACTTTTGAAAAATGCAGAAGGTATGGCCTTTCACTTAATCTACAAAAGTCTTTATTTGCATTAGAGGAAGGAAAAATTTTGGGACATATTGTGACTAAAGATGGGGTAAGGATAAATCCCAAAAGAGTAGAAGTCATAAATGGTATTCCTCTTCCCAGGAATAAAAAAGAAGTACAAGTATTTTTAGGCCGGACAAATTTCCTGAGAATATTTATTCCTAACTATGCTAAGATAGTTAGGCATATAACAGATATGCTAAAGAAGTATAATGAGGTGAAGTCACAAGAGTCACGGGAGGCCTTTGCTAGAATTAAAGCTGCATTTGCTGAAGCCCCTGTATTAGATGGGCCAGATTATACTAAACCATTTATGATCTTTTATTTTGCATCACCTCATACAATAGATGGAGTGTTATTACAGAAAAATGAAGAAGGATATGAGCAACCTATAGCTTTCTTTAGTCAGGTGCTCCATGATGCTGAATTGAAATATAATATATTAGAGAAGCAGGCATATGCCCTGGTGAAATCCCTTAAAGCTTTTCGCATGTATGTTTTGCAGTCCCATATTACTGCATATGTCCCTACAACAGCTGTCAAAGACATTCTCATTTAGGGAGACAGTGAAGGAAAAAGAGGGAGATGGATTGCAAAAATACAGGAGTATGATTTGGACATCCGTCCAACTAAGCTAATTAAAGGACAGGGCCTTGCTAAAATTTTGTCTGAATCAAACTATCAGGCTCTAGGCATAAATTTGTCTATGATAACAAGTGGAGAGTCTGAGAAAGAAAAAGAGCAAAGAAGGAGTGAAGAGGTTACCCAGAAGCACATATAAAGTATCTCACTCTACCCATGGTACAAAGAAATAGTTGAATATTCTTTTGACTCTCAAATTTCTGTCTTCCAAGTTGTGATAAAGCAAATACGTGGCTTTAAGATTGAAATCATGTATACATAGTTGTTAATGAAATTATATCGGGAGGATATCCTCCTCAACCCTACTCCGTGCCTTACGCAGGATGAAGGCATTGGAATAATGATAGAATTTCACCAAGGAATCAGGAGGACACTATAAATTGAGGGTTAAGTTCATAAAATCCTAAAGGATGAATTTCACGGCCAAAAATTATTAAAATTATTTGGAGATGTTTTTACTTGGGTCAGAGCATGTGATAAGTGTTAGAAATTTGCTGAGAGACAGAAGTTGGCAGCTCTGCCCCTGATCCCATTTCATGTGAATGAGCCATTTCAAAAATGGGGAAAAGATTTTATAGGTGAAATTCACCCACCCTCAAGTGGACAACATAAATGGATATTAGCAGCCACAAATTATTTTACAAAATGGGTGGAAGCCATACCTGAAAGGAATGCTACAGATACTGTGATAATCAAATTCATGGAGGAAAATATCATATCCAGGTTTGGCTGTCCTGCTCGAATAGTGACCGATAATGCACAGGCCTTCAAATCTGCAAAATTTGTAAATTTCTGCCAGCAGTATAATATTGCACTAAATCATTCCACAACCTACTATCCACAGGGAAATGGTTTGGCAGAATCTTATAACAAAACTTTGGTGAGGGCCTTGAAGAAAACTATAAATGAAAATCAGAAGAATTGGGATTCCAAATTGAAGTTTTCTCTATGGGCGAATAGAATCACCAGTAAGAGAGCAACTGGGAAATATCCATATGAATTGGTATATGGACGAACAACAATGTTTCCTGTGCAGCTGGCCTTGCCAGTGGCACGTTTCATGCAAGAAAGTCAGGAAGAACCAGATGATATGGCAAGGAGAATCAATCAATTGGTGGAATTAGAGGAAACACGGGACCATGTGAATCAGAGATTAACAGAATATCAAGAGAGAATGAAACATATATTTGATCAGCATGCAAAAGACAGAAAATTGCAGATTGGAGATCTGGTGCTCAGAGGGGATGTCCGGAGGGCTGAAAAAGGAAAACATGGCAAGTTTGACCCACTCTGGTTCGGCCCATTTAAAATTGTGGAACAGGGAGGCAATAACACGTTTATATTGGAGAATTTAAAGGGTGACGTGCTGGATGCCCCTGTAAACGGCCAATTTCTGAAGCCCTACTTCCAATTCTGATTCAGGTCGTGGTGGCCTGACTGTATCATATTGTATATTAATTTTTATTTTATTGTTGTCTGAATGATGCGAGTGTTATAATGAATCACGAAGAGAAAGGGTTTTGAAGGGCAGAGTTTGCACAAAAAGGTGATCAGGTGGTCTGCAAGTTCTCGACACGTCCAAGGATGAACGTGCTGGTCCCTGGGATGTGGAGCCACGTTGATCATGATCATCTCCTCATTGTAAATTTCATGGACCATCCGGGGTTTAAATCTTCTAACTCCTTTGCCCTATCTTGCAAAGTGCTCCATTGCCTATCACAGTTCTCTAACTTCAAAATCGTATTCTAAAAGGGTGAAATTTCGATTTGAAAATATATTGGGCTTAGCACCCTTCTGCCTTAGTCTCTCGCGCCTCTTTTTCCACATGACCCACCAAACCTGCCAGACTTCAAAGTGTTCATTCTATAAGGCTATCTGCATGCTTTGAACCGTCCGATCGAACACAAATCAACGACTACGTCAGCTTTGTGGTCCCCACGTTCTAAAACCACTACTTGTAACTGCATGTTTATTTCATCACTTTTCAAGGCGGCAAACATTCCTTAAATCGCAGCGATTCCATTCAATAGCTGCCACACGTCCCAGGCCACTGTTTCAATACCGCCCTATTTTGCGCATTAACGCCCGATCCAGGACGCGCAACGAAATTTATGCTAACCATCAGATCTATAAACCTTCATCCAACGGTGGTTGCTTTTCAAAGTTGCACGGATGTTAGTCTAGGCGTACAGTGTCCCGAGCCCACCACTCCATCGCTCTCCAACGCTTTTTGGACCATTGATCTCGTTGGCACATCGTGCGGCTCAGATCGTTTGTTTGCCCAGCCGTTGACCCGGTCCATCCCCACGTCATAATTTCCACGTGTCATTTGCGTTATCCTCCACCATTCATATATCCCGTTTATGTGTCATACTTCCGTGTTTATGTCATGCACCCCTGCCTCATTCATCCATCGTAATTCCACTATATTTTTCATTTTCTACCCTCCATTTCTTCATCATTTACGTGCATTTCCTACCACCCTGCGTCGTTTCATCATTCCGCCTTGACTCCACCACCATGTCCATGGATCCTTCCATGCCATCATCCTTGTGTTCAGTTTTCTTAACATGTTTGTGGGTTTTGCAGGTTGTGGTGATGAGGAATCGCCATTAATCTCTGCCTCCATTACCGAAGTCGAAGATGCATCCAAGGGTCGGCTTGCAGAGGAGGAATTTATGAAGGAAAGCCCTAGTTAGTTGCCGTGACATGACTCTCATTAAAGCAGCAGAGTTCGAAATCTATCAGACCCTCCGGAGCCATTCAAAACACAGATCGAGCAGATGGAGAAATTAATGGAGCATTGAAGAAATATCAATGAAAAATCAAGGAATTCAGTGTCCGACACTGAAGAATTTAAATTCCAATTCAAATTTGGAAGACAGGGAGTACAAAGCATAAGAAGCAATGCCTTCAAGGTTTTATTTCAGCCAGATTTTCTTCAGGAAAGGAAAGAATGTTCATGTGAATTCATCTTTATACCGTGTTCTTAAAGAGATTTCCTACCCAGTGCATTTATTTCTGCAAGCAGACTGTTAAGTACAGATAATATTACCTATTCATTCAACAATATGGGTGCGAATGTTTCTGCCATTTTGTTTTAATGAAACAATTAATTTTTTTCACCTACTTCTTTTATTAGTTTCTCTTCTCCTTCCTCTATAAAAAGGAGGAAGAAAGACATTGTAAGGGTTCCAGATTTTTATCAGAGAATTGTGCAGTGAAAGGCATTTTTGTATACATTTTGTATAAGCTCTTGTATGAAGGCTCAGAGCCCGTAGGGTC
This sequence comes from Pinus albicaulis, assembly GCA_034641835.2. Lineage (NCBI taxonomy): Eukaryota > Viridiplantae > Streptophyta > Pinopsida > Pinales > Pinaceae > Pinus > Pinus albicaulis. The sequence continues at coordinate 175,862,484 of CM076584.1, forward strand.
TCAGTGAGGAGGATTTCTATCTGTATTAGAGGATTCTGGTCTTTGGTATCCCACAGTATGTAACTTCCTTTCATGTGTTTAATACAACATTTCATTTTATCCATCTTCTTGTATCATGTACTAGAATGCGAGTGGCTCACTGATTTTAGGTAAGGATTTATCCTAGTTGATACCCATACTTAGATCAGTCAAGCACTTTAAATATGGCTCAGGCATGATATACTGTTTCATGTTCATTTCATCCATCTTCCTGCTATATTAGTGGCTTTGGGAAGGTGCTTTTAAAACGCCATTGTCATGTATGGATTCTTAGAATGATAAGCCCATATATGGTTCTGTTGTGTATCTGGGTATCAGACCAAAGTTAACTAATATATTCTTATATTTCTTTCACTGCATACACCTTTTGATATTTGATTTCTGTGGCATATTACTTGAATCAGCCCTCTCTATAGTAAATTGCCTCTTAACTGTCTGATGCTTTTGTGTTTGAGCTTTGCATCTTGTATCTACAACATTACTTTCCCTGTGGCAGTTTCTGTAAGTTCTGGTCCCATTTAAATCCATTTCCTTGCTTTACAAGAGATAGCAGGAGAGCCTTTTGGATTGACACCCAAGTTACATTATTTTCTCCTTGCTATGATAAGATGTCCTAGGCAGTGGTCTATGGCAACTCTAGGCTGTCTCTAGGAGTGACAACTTCTGTCTACAACACATTCAAAGATCAATGCAGTAAAGACAACACATGAATAGTCAATGGTAAGTATGCTACAAGAAGGTATGTATGATTAGTGCTTGAATTTTAATTTGAATATCATCTCTGACATGTGTTTTTGCAGGACAATGTAAGTATTTTATATGTATTTTTTATTCGGTTTTATTCATAAATGTTGAACGTATTTGCACTTGAATTTTGAATATTTGTTTGATATATGGTTTGCAGGACAGTGTAAGTATTTTGTTTGTATATTGGTTTGGGTCTTGTTCATTAATGCATGTTTAGGAAGGAGGACACAACACGACAAGTCAGACACATACTAGAAGGACAATGCAACACCAAAGTACCATTACTTGAAGAAATCACAAAAATACCTCAACAACTGCTAGTGTTCAAAGTAGTGTCAAGTCAAGTATCAGGTCGTGTCAAAATTTAGTATTGTAAAAATCATCTTTGTAAAATTGTAAAAGAGTCAATCTGCCTAGAGTTGGAGAGGCATTTTTGGGAGGTACAAGTGACATTTTTTGATAATGTTATGGTTGGGTTGCAGGTCATAGTGTGATTGGGTGATTGGTCTAGTTCAAGAAAATCATTGTGAATCATATTTTATCGTGGATCATTGTCCCTGGTACGAGATTCCACACCCTTGTTTTATTTTTGATCATTATAGGGTGGCAGGGAGGTGCTAGGTTGGTGCATGAAGTCACCTTCTGGTTGGAGCCTATGAACACTTCAAGGTGGTAGGTCGGTTTGTTAATCAAGGTTGTCATTGATGTCAATATGGCATCAGCTGAGATGGAAAATATTCTTGAGATACCCCAGAATGTGATGATAAGGTTGAAGACAATAAATCTCTGGTACCAGATGATGATGTCATGACTCGTGTTTGACAAGAATTCCATCAATGAAGAGGTCAACCCATGAAGATATCAAACCACTAATGAAGAAGTCCTATGAAGTCCTTGAACTAATTATAATGTTGCATGCGCCTTGATGATCTAGACCTTAACCCTTGATGAAATATGGAGTCATACACTTGATGATGTCATACACTAAATGAATGACCACAAATGATGATGACACTTGATGAAGGTTGAAATACTAGATGATAACGAGGAAGATATCATTTGATGGTTGGAAGACTATTTTGAAGTTCTCCTAATGATGTTGCACTATAACATATCACTGCACAATTATGTGAAACACTCATTGCTAGACACTATCATGATGACGTGGATGTCCTACATGTTCCTATGATGATGAAGTATCCAAATAATGGAGAAGACAAACAATGGAGAAGCCAAAGAAAGAAGCCATACTGTCCTAATCATTTTCTGCAATAAATAATTTAAGGATAGTCACAAAGAAAAATAATTTTCGCCACGTTAGAGGCATATTTTCTCAATGGGACCTAGACCATCTTAAAGAGGATTTTTTCCTCTTTCCAATGAGCCCTTACACACCCTATAACTCCCAGCAGTTGATGAGATAATGGATTTTTAAATTTAGAATTTTTTTTTTTTTTTTTTTTTTATCTAGCCGACCTAAGTTAGCATACATATGTCGGCTATCATCTCCAACAGTCACATCCTCTCCTTAAAGGACGAAATCACTATAAATATAAGTCGAATCCTTCATTTTTCACCATCAATTTGGTGAAGATTTCAAAGACACATGACAGGAGGCCGAGGAGTTTAAAAAATCTTGTGGATAATACTTACAGTAGCTTAGATCACCTGTTGAGGAACAAACCTATACTACAGGAGCTACAGGATTGTCTCTCGAGCTACAGGACAATCACTGTTTGATGCCTCTATTTATTACGGATTTCTATGGTATTGCAGATTGCATTTCCTGTGCCAATTCTGAACTGTGGTACCTCTATTAATCATTGCAGATTGCTGTGATTTCAAGCTTGTAGAGCTTGGACTATACCTCAGAGCTATTCACCTTCTCAGACTGTGTCAAACTCAGAAACTTGGATCTGTGGTATAGAAAAAGGGTTTAGAATTGTGACTAAGAACTTTCAGACTTGTGCTATATTTGAGCAAATATCTTGTGAGATTTGGTCCAGTTACTGAGCATACCGAAGGCAGATTGAAGAAAATTGTTGGAGCAGTCTTCAACATAATTAAGGCATATCCGAACACCTCTTTGAAGACAAGCACAAGGATTGTTTGGAAACATAATTTGGGTCCTGTTTTGAAGTATACATATTGTGCAATAATACAGTGAAGGCACTTTGGAAGAACAATATCGAATTCATTTTTAGAAAAGACTTATTGTACAGAACTTTTGAAGACAATCCTAGAACAAATTGGAGAGATTTTTGGACTCATTTGGAAGACATCTTGAAGACATCCTTGGAGCTAACATGTGGAGAAGACTTGGAGACACTTGGTTGCAGATTTTGAAGAGGCTATTAAAGAAGGGCATGGAGCATCCTTAGAAGAGAATTTAAGGAACATCTAAAGTCTATTCAAAGAGATATTTGAGCATATTTGAAGCCTTGAAGAAGAGTTTGGAGTAATCCTTGTACTTGGAGTTGTTTGGAAAACCTTGTGTAGAACTTGTGCAATTGATTGAAGACACCTTATGACATCATCAAGCATTGATGGAAGTCTTGAAGACCATGATGTCATCATGAGGTAACTTGGAGAAATTGTTTGGGTATGATGAAGAGCAGTGGTGACACCTTCTAAGAATAAAAGGTTGTCATTGATGACGTAATGTGGAGACTACAATGAAGACTAAGTGAATATTGACATGGCTCGTTGAAGAAGACATTGGGATCCGTGAAGTATAACCAAATATATCTTGACGAATTGAAGCAGGAGGTTGGAGCCTCATAGAGACAAGGTTGGTGCCTTGGAAGATAGGGTTGGAGCCCTAGAGGATGGGAATCCTTAAGAGACCAGGTTGGAGCTTGTACCAGATATGGGGTTGGAACCCTTGAGGTTGGTGCCTTAGAATTGACAAGGTTGGAGCCTTGGAAGTCCAAGTCAGTGCTTAGCAAATACAGTTTGGAGCCTGGGAGATTGAAGATTGGTGTCTTCATCTAGGGTTGGAGCCCTACATATATTGTACTTGATTTATTGTAGAGAATAAATTAATAAAAGCATGTATTCTTATTGTTCATTTTGTGTTCTAAATATAAGTGATCTAACTGGTAAAAATAACAATTGAAAAGAAATACTAATTCACCTCCCTCTCAGTATCTCCAACAATTGGTATCAGAGGCAGCACCTTCATTCAAAGTCAAACAACTTGAAGGTTGATCCTTAGAACACAAATGGCAAAGCCAAGAAAGAAAGTCTCCAATCCTCCTAAAGATGTGTCTTCCTCAACCATCGAAATTGAAGTCAATCAATTTGTGAAGGCTCCATTGTTCAATGGAAACTTTGATATATGGGAGGCAAGAATGAGGAATTTCTTGAAGACTCAAGGTATTGAAGTCTGGAAATCAGCGATTACTGATAGCATGATAGAAGGAGAATCCAATGAGTATAATACAAGAGCAATGAAAGCAATCTTGAATGGGCTACCTAATTTTATGAAGGCCAATTTGCAAAAATGTTCATCAACAAAAGGCGTATGGGACAAAATTCATGATCTCCACTCAAAAGGAGCATTGACAATGATCTCTAGTCAAGAAGATGATGAAAAACAAGAAAGAAGTCCATAATCCATCAACAAAGCTGGAGATAAGAGAGATGACGACAAGGCTAAAGAAAACCTAGAAGATGAAGAGAACAAAGAAGACTTTGAAGAAGATCTCCTGAATAAACTTATGGCTTCCATGGAAGAGATTAACAATTTGAAAAAGGAAAATGAGGAACTTAAGAAGAAAGCGCAATATGGTAACCAGGACAAGACAAGGAAGGAATTTGACTTTGTCAAGCTTCAAGTACAAGAAAGGGATGAGGAGCTCACCAAACTTAAGGAGGAATTTAATCAAAGAAAAAGAAAGCATCATGAAGAAGTCATATCTATGACAAATAAATTGGATAAGGAAAAGAAAAGGGAAGAAGCTTTTTCAAGCCACCTTGAACAAAGACTTAAGAGCTTGAACAATCTTGAAGCAGAGATTGGTCAATACAAGGAAGAGGTCTCCTCTCTCAGATCTCAACTAGAAGAAGCAAGGGAACAAGCACAAGGAGCCGAGAAGGTGATGGAAACTTTGGCATTCATAGAAGGACAAGTTGATGAAGCAGAAAATGAGAGAAATACCATGATATGCCAACTAGAAGAAAATGATGAAGAAATATTCAAACTAAAATCAAACATCAACCTTCTCAAGGCCGGAACATGTGAAGCTACAATAATAAAAGAAGAAATGGAGAGCAGTCTAGCAAAGAAGAATGAAGAATTCTTCATAATGAAATGAAATATCATCTCCCTTAAAAATGAAGCACACGAAGCAACAAGGATGATGGAAGAAATGAAGAAGCAACTAGTCATGAAAGATGAATATTGTGAAAATTTGAAAGGAGAAATTGTCTCTCTTAAAAATGAAGTTGACTTGCTGAATAAGAACTTGAAGAGTTCTCAAACCCTAGATGACATCATAAGTCATCAATGATCCCCCCTTGATAAATCAGGTCTTGGCTATGTAGGTGAACCCTCAAGCAAGAATTATAATGCTTCAAAAAACAAGGATGTGAGGAAGCCATGAAGAAATGATACTCCCAGTTCCAGCAAAGGCAAGAGTCAAGATGACATTAGAAGAAACCCTACTCCAAGGAGATTTACAGATGATGTCAAGAATACAAAAGGAAATGAATATCATCAAAGAATTCCAAGGCAAAAAGACTTCAGAAGTACTTCAAGGAACTCTTCATCTCCCAGGTACCAAAGTATATTTCTTGGTTATCACTATTCTTGTACAAACTTTGGGCACATGGAAAAATATTTTAGGGAATATCACAAAGACATATATAATGGTCCCCGTCAATCTCCTAGAAGAAATTTTGCAAGAAGAAGTAATGATATCATATTCATGAACAATATGGAGTGCTTCAATTGCCATAAGATTGGACATATGGCTCGTGATTATAACTTGACTTGGGTCCCTCAACAAGCTAAAGTTATTTCAACTAAGCCAGAGAAGAACGTTACACAAGTATGGAGAAGGAAGCAAATAGGATTCGAAAGTCTCTTGAACACTCCAGCCAACAACACATGTTGATTTGATGAGAACATCCTTGATATTCCAAGTGTTTGATGATGAGACTCTGCCAAAAAGGAGACCATGCATACTGTTAGGGGGAGCTTATGATTCCTAATCATTCTTGCAGAAGCTATATGTGAAAGGGCCCTATAAAATCCTTGATGAGTCACAAATGGACAATCATCCTTTGATAAATCATCTCTCGAGAGAAACTCCATTGAGGAATATGATCAGTTACTAATCCAGTGGACTATTGTTGAGGATATCTTCCATTTGATCACTAAGCAAGTAATCTTTCTTGAGGTAGAGGAATTTATGCAAACAGGGGGAGTTGGTTCATCACATGAAGAAATTTAGACACATCTATCATTGAGCACATTTCCAGAAGGAAGAGCACCATGATAGGGGGGGAAACTTACCTATGAAGATGTTGGGAAAAATACTGAGAGGGGGGGGTGAATCAGTATTTACTGCATAATCAAATCTTTTTACTTTTTCATTCCTTAAAACCCATACGCTACTTTCCTTCAGTAAACTAGCGTATATACGCGGATCCCCTTTATGAAACTAGCGTATACAGAGATCTAGATATGTCATTAAATCTTCACTTCTATTATTCCATCATTCATTCATCAGATGTTTAATAAACAGTAAACATGTGCAGTAAGAACAAAATAAACCATCACACAAAGCATCACACATGAACACCAGGATTTTTAGGTGGAAACCCAAATCGGGAGAAAACCACCGCTGCAGTTGCTCAGCCTTCAATATTTTATTATAGAGAAAACATCTTACAATATATGTGCTGGCGCAGACTTGACCAGCACGCAGGCACCCACCTGCGCTCGTTTACCAGCCTCTCCTGGAAGGGAGCTCCAACCCCCTGACTCGTTTACCAGCCTCTCCGGGAAGGGAGCTACGACCCCCCGATCTCGTTTACCAGCCTCACCTGGAAGGGAGCTACAACCCCCTGACTGAAGGCTACAACCCTCAGCACCACCTTGGACCACGTTTCATCAATTTTCACACTGGATCCAACAACTTCAATAGAACACCACTTGCAAGCCACATTTCATCATATTTTC